>JAWPHD010006758.1:0-139682 GCA_037043455.1 Cyrtodaria siliqua
GATGGCTACAGGTATGTACATCATTATATTAATGAGTATTTAAAACAACTGTAAACAAAACACGTCTAGTATGAATTATCGTATAAAGGTTAAGAATGGATTTTTTTAAATTTATTTAGATGCACGAAATTGAATAGCCTGTGAATGTGTTTTCTCAAATTGGTTTTGTAAATAGTATGCCTCATCTTGACCTTTGAACAGTTAAATGTTAAGATCATTGCCCCCATTTAAATCGTAACTGCTCTGCATAATGCACTTAAACCTAAATTATCGATTAAATGAAACCACTTTAAAACACGTAGTCACCACATGTGCACTATATTCGCAATGTCTATGCAAATACATTCTCAAAAATAGTAACCCCTTTAGAACAAATACAGCGTTTGGACGATATTGTCTGTCTGTTTGGTACCAGACCAACATTTGTTAGGAGGTTATGCTGAACACAAGATGCTAAAACAACACCTTCTGAAACGCTGAAAGGTGCATAAACTTTAGTCCCTCGGGTTTTCTGGTTGTATCTTGGATCGGGTTTCTCTTTGACTGCAACCACTGCGGTTGTTGAGTACAATTCTGGATACATCCTGAGCTAGTTTTACATTAAGATATACGTGTATAGTTTCTTCTTAATTTCTCATGATATGGATTTTATTGTTAGAGATTTCCTTTTGATGGGATATACTTTTATTTTCGCTGTCTTGTCAATCTGAGCGCTGAATCAAGGATAATAGCGAAGTTGTGTACACTTAAAATCGAGTTAAACTAACCAGTGGGTCATATTTCCTACTGACTCTTCAATGTCGGTAAACCTGTCTTCACCACTCTTTGTGTTGTGTATTGTCCTTTCCATTGTATCTGTAATTTGCTCTTTCGGTACAGTGCGGAACTACGGTACCATTGGATGTGCTGTAATTTTTATAGGACCATTTTTCTCATTTTTGATTTATTTTGGATTTTTGTATATTTTACCAACACAAACTAAACAATCAGTAGGAAACTCATATGAATTATCAGCAAATCATACATACAATATTACCTATTACAAATACATATACAGGTTATAAATATTGTACTCAAGAAGTGTAAACTGAGAGTTTTGTTTCACTCTATCGGATACAAAAATATAATCGTTTAAAGGAATTTCTCTAAGTAGACAAGCAAATCGCATCATGTGGTAGCATACTGGTAAAAGTTTTTCAGGTTATACATTTATCTTTGCTTCATAGATAATACAAATTCAGTATTGTGTTAAGCAGTTGTTGAAAGATTTATCAGTAAGTACTGAAAACGGGATCCCTTGGTATCAACGAACACAAACAAGAGAGAGAAATAGCAGACTCGGTTTTATTGTAGCTGTTCATGAGAGGTAGTAAATGTGCGTTCACGGCCCCTAACGCAGACTAAGCCATATTCTAGTTCAGTCACATTTATTTAAAATCATACGAACTGATTTTTTCACTTATTTAAAACGGTGATATACTCATTACATTTAAAAACGGAACGATTTTGGTTTTCGATTATTTACAGTCACCTAGTTTTTTTGTTCAAATCAAGATTGTATTTTATGTTAGTACACAAGTCTCTTTGTCCCATAGGTTAACATATGATGATAACCATAATAAACCATAATAAACAGTTGCATAAGTTGCGCTCCACTTCTATCAGTCAACACACATTTTTCATGATGACTCTTTAACATCTCCAGAAATTCAAAAAATACCAAGTGTTTTGTTTTCAAATGTACTGAGTGTTTAAACAATAAAAAGCACACCGCCACGGGTTGTAAAATTAAATTACGAAATTTCAACGGAGACCACAAAGCATACCGATACAAATGATTACACATCTAAATATAAAGTTGTGTAATAATACTGGACTCAAGCAATGTATACACGACATTCACTATTTCTGAAAACGATATAAGTGGGTGTTCCCCGCCCCCAACCCCATCATCCCCTCACGAGTATTGAATACTCTCTAATTTAGAGCTGAGTACCGAATACTCCTTCATTTCAGATCCGAGTACTGAATAATATTTAACATGAATTTCTTCATAAAAATTAACCAAGTTGCTATTTATTCGTCTAATTTTATGAAGATTGATATAAAAGGACATTTAAAACTGTATTAAAGGTTGTATCTCACCGTTTTGCTGTTTTGTGATCAATCATGAAATCTAAATTGGATTTCAACAGTTTTCGTTTTACATAGAAAACATATTTTGAAGGCATGTACCTATTTTTTATGCGTACTGAATACTAAATAATGTAATTTGCGGGTACTGGTACCCGGGCCGTGGGTACCGAATACTCTCTAAAATTGCCCTGAATACTGCGTACCAAAATGGAGGGGGTGGGGTGGGGGTGGTGGGGTGGGGTGGTTGGCGGGGAATAGCCCCATATAAACGTCCACACTATCCAGTTAAATGCATTTCACGGAGAAATTAAAATAGCGAGTCCCATATTCATATTCATGAATATATTAATTGATTCGCCGCTGATGAATTAAAATAACTGACTGTAAAGTTAATGCATGCTAATTGCTCGCGGATAATGAATAGCACGTTCGGCATAGCCTTGGTACAGTTAACATATTTTAACCCATACATGTATGTTTCATTAAACATAAAATGTCCGAGGTTTGAAAGATATGAGTACACACTCTATATACAAGCGCCCATTTCCTGAATAATATACTTATTAAAGGGCAAACACGTGACTCGTGGAAAGCGTCGTTTATTTACTTACTTTGGGTCCTTTTGTCTTTAGAGTAGAATACTCCTCAAGTTGGTGTTAGTGGACGTTTTATTACTTCAACGTGTGTGAAAAGACGCAGACTGAAAGTTTTTCAATGATGAAGTAAGGCATGTTTCAATGGCAATAATTCAGAAGGCATGTGTCAGTTTTGCTCATTGTCAACTTATTAATATAAAGCCTTACACTAACTATTGTGAAAATCGGAATCGGTTTACAGTTATTGTGTACTAAAGCTGAAATTTGCCTTTCCGAAAAAACGAAGGGCAATAACTCTACGAGGCATATGCTAACTTGCTAATTGTAGAACTTGTCGAAGGTCTAATTTGTATCAGGCTTGACTTCAAATTTTGGGAAATCGAAAACCGTTTAAGTTACATAAGTTAGTTTGATAATTATTTTATACCATCATACAAAAAAAGAATACACGTTATCCAGTCGTCATTTTTAAATGGAAAGCAAACTATTTCTGGACGGGACACAACGGGACGGGATGAAGAAAAAATATTTGTATATAGCCCCAAACCTTTTCGGGGATATAATAAGACAATTTTACTCTTTTGTTTCTGTTTAAAGGCACACTATTGCAAATCATTTTGTGTTGATTTGCATCGAGTTTAGGTCATTTTTGCAACATATGTGTGATGTTTCGAATGATTTAATTTGACTGTTGTGTTTGCTAGTTTCCTTGTTTTACATAATCGTAGCAATTTAACATTTGTAGTCAATCACTTGACTATTATAGGCACACAATAATAAACTTTCTAGTTCACGACAGAGACATGTGCAGTTCATGCGATGACTTCTATGCAATATATAATATAAATGCGATTAAACTGTCAAATCTGACTCATATGTTTTATAAGGCATGCTTTATGCTTTATCTCTATTTCCAAACTACCTACAATAAACGGCTGTTCTCTCTCTCTCTCTCTCTCTCTCTCTCTGTAAAAGTTTCAAACCGCTTGATGAAGTATAATGCAAGATATTTCAACATTTTCAGAGAAGTGTTTTTTGTTTTAATGACTTTTCCTATATAACTCTATGTAAAACCGTGACACCAGTGCGGGCCAGATTAAAAAAAAAATGCATTAACCCTATAAATGAAATGTAACTTTAGGTCTACTTTATTAAGTCAGTGAAGAATCAATGACTTGGGAATCTGAATGCAGGTTTAACAAATGTATATTCACACATTATTGAACATTCTGGACCTTACTATCCATTTTTATGCTTTAACATCTTGTTATTAATTCATTATTTTGCTTTCATTAACATTGTTATGGCAGACGATTCAAAATAAAATACTGAAAGCAAACATCTCCTTTTTAAAATACATATTAAAAATGCAAAGTAAATAGCGGATACGATGCGTTTATTTACATAGCATTAGGCAATACGTGCTTGTTGACATCACAGGCAGACGGCGCGTACCCTACCCCGCCCACACCCTACCCCCCTCTACTACCCCCTCCCCCTCTACTACCCCCTCCCCCTCTCTACTACCCCCTTCCCACCTGTTTCTCTACTACCCCCCTTAAATATGTTTTCAATAAACTGTTCTACTTGGTTTTCAATGAAAAAAAAATAAAAAAAAATACATACTCTCTATACCATATATATTTTTTTTTTCATTGAAAACCAAGTAGAACAGTTTATTGAAAACATATTTAAGGGAGGAAGTAGAGAAACAGGTGGGAAGGGGGTAGTAGAGAGGGGGAGGGGGTAGTAGAGGGGGAGGGGGTAGTAGATGGGGGGTAGGGTGTGGGCGGGGTAGGGTACGCGCCGTCTGCCTGTGGTTGACATGTGGAATAGTGAATATAGAAGGCCCTCCCAGGGGGTGTCCATGTTCCCTTCTTTCCTGAAAATATGACTCAATGTTCCCTTGTTCCTCAAAGATATTTTTCTTTGTTTCCCAAAAATATTCTTACAATGTTCCCTTGTTCCCCAAAAATATCACCAATAGCAGACAATGTTCCCTTGTTCCCCGAAAACAAATGTCCACGTTCCCTTGTTCCCAAAACTCCTGGGAGACCCTCATATAGCGTTATATGAAAAGCCCATAACATACACGGATAGTTCAAAGGTTGAATACCGTATTAGCTGGTTGCTAAGGAGTGCGGTAGAGTTGTATTAGTTTTTTACTTTATTACATTTCGATGTAGTTTTTGCTCACAGTTACATACATTGATATAGAGAGTAATAAACGTAATACACGCTATTTTGTGTATGTATGAATGACATGTAATGTGCATTCACAGTAAAGTTAGAACATGTGTGGATTATTAATGCTTCATTTAATACATGCATCCTTAATTAAACAGATATAATAACACCGCACTTTTAAGTGATTACGTACCATAACGATTGTTTTTAAAAAGAAAAGCTGTAAAACGTTTACAAGAATGAATTTCAGTCGACTTTTATAATATCAACTTTAAATGTCTGTTTGAACAGGAAAAACATGCGTGGTCTACAAATAAATACAGATCATAAATAATTTTATCCTATGCTAATTTAACAATACTTGGAATATCAACCACACCAAACCCCTGTTCACATCCTGTATCCGTCTCAATGTTCAACCAAAGTGTAAAAAATCCAATTTGAACTAAACATGTAGTAATTGTATATAAAAACATTAACCAACGGTAGTATGTTATATTTTATTTACCTCGTCATAGGTCTATGGAGGTTCGAGGCCATCCTCCATAAACCTTACAAATGAATATATAAAATGTTGCAATAAGTCTGAAAAGACCCTTGAGCAAATCAATCAATTACAAATACAATTTAAACTATGTTTCTCGGTCATAGTGGACAGTGTGACTGTTTTTTTTGTTACCTCATATAGATATCTGAAGACAACATGGCAGTCAAATTATAAACATTCATCCATTCATGAGTTATAATTAAAATATATACCCCTACAGAATATAGTCAAGTAATACATAATAACCAATAATTTCACAAAACTTTCAAATATCTTGTAACACTCAAAATGTGTAACAAACGCCAGTCTAACACGGCTCTCAGCTCAATCCTAACATAAATGTGACAAAAACAATAAAGAAACGGCGGGATATCTGACAATAAAATCTAAAAATAGTTTCTTTAGCTGTCCGCCATTTTAATTTCATTTTTCAGCAGGCTTTCGAAAAGCAAAACAGACTTCCAATGATGTATTGGATTCCCAACTTACAGAAACAACCATATAAAGCCCGTTTTATTTCCAGCTCTAGATCTTGCACCACTACAAAATCTCCAAACTTTTAACATCTTGTCTTACTGCCGTTAAAGATCACGTTAAACAATATTGTGCTAACGCTTATGAAAACTCTGGGATTAATTTATTTTGGTCTATTAAAAATTCAGGCGACGTTCTTGATATTATTTACAATGAACGTCAAGCTTCATCTATATGCACTTATAATTTTTCTACATTATATACAGCTTTACCACACAAGCATTACGTGGTCCGAGTATTAAAATGCATACGCCATCCAACCCCTTCTCCAAGAAGCGAAGCTGTGGGGTATGAAATAAAACCTTATTTTCGACCTGAAAAGATTGCCTATTGTAAAATTAAAACATTTAAAATGTAATTTTAAACAGATTATTGCATTTTTTTTTTAGTAAAACATGTTTTTAAACGTGTTTTATTGTCGAATCCTGCAAATATAAAATTCCCCATCGCTTAAAGGAATTAAGGCGGGACCACGTAATGCTTATTGCGCTCATTCAAAAAAAATATACTGGGAGAAATACTACATTTTTGGCCTGTAACAATATTAAAGCGTTTTTTACTAACAGCAATTTGGACAATTACACTATGTGCACTTGCCATGAAGTTTGTGAATCACTTACTTTATTAGATATATGGAACAACCGTTTATAGACAAATTGTTGGTATCCTTATGGGTACGAACTGTGCAATCCTTGACGCAGACTTTTTTTTATATTGCTATGAAAGAGATTTCATGTTGAGTCTTTCTCCTGATACCCATTGTTATTGAAGCCTTTGATGACACCTCTCGGTATCTGGATGACATAGTGAACATCGAAAACCCTTTGTTTTTTACTATGGTTAATACTATAATACTAATTAAAGAACTTAACAACGCTAATATTTCCCATACTAAAGCTTCTTTTCTCGATTTACATCTCTCTATTGAAAATGGTGAAATAATTAACAAAATCTATGACAAGAGAGATGATTTTAATTTTGTGATTATAATTGTTAACTATCCCCATTTAGATGGGGATGTTCCTCAAGCAACTTGTTATGGGGTCTAACTTATTCGTTTTTCTAGAGCTTGTACTCGAGTTGAGGACTTTAATATTCGCAGTCTTTGTATAATTAAAAAGCTACTCCATCAGGGCTACCGTTAATATAAACTTCGTAAAACATTTGCAAAATGTTATTAGCGTAACCCTGATCTTCTTTCCAAATTTAAACGTAACCTAAGAACTCTTCTGCGACAAGAACTATTACAACCTGACTTCTATGGTGACGTGATTTACAAACTTTGTAAGATCCTTGGTCATGATCACATTCATACTATCTTTGTTAAACTTGTTAAATTTAAGGTTTAGCAAAAGAGGTTATGACCCTATCTTTTTGCAACGCACTGCATGCTTATAACCAATAAAAAAACGGAGGATTTTTAAGAAATGGTGATAAAGCTCAACATGTTTTATATTATGAGCTCTGTCTGCACAAACGGTATACATATCTATACACACATAATGCGATAATCTAGGCCGAGTTTGTTTTGATAAACTTTTCATCTCCTTTAGCTATTTATTAAGTCCGAGTTTGTATTGCACTTCACATGTCATTTGATCAGGATTCTACGGTGTCCGGTTGGGGCCAGATAAAATGTCACATTGTCGTGGGCGACTATGCGACGCCCGACAATGCGACATCGCGACATTGCGATACGACAACTCCACATTGCGATACGACAACGCGACATTGCGATACGACATCGTGACATAATTGTCGCGATGTCGTATCGCAATGTAACGATGTCGTAACGCAATGTCACATTGTCATTATGTTGCCCACGACAACTCGACATTATTTTAATTGTCGTAATGTCGCCAACGACATCGTGACAGTACGAAATTACAACAATTGAAAGAATGTCGTGTTGTCATGGGCGACAATGCGACACCCGACAATGCGACCACGCGACATTGCGATACGACATCGCGACACTTATGTAACGATGTCGTATCGCAATGTCGCTTTGTCGTATCGCAATGTCGTGATGTCGCATTGTCGGGTGTCGCCCACGACAATGCGACATTGTATCTAGCCCCAACCGGACACCGTAGATACCATATACAGGGTAACAACGCTAAAAGTAGCAATTCCGCTAAAGATAATAGCCGCAACAATTTCAACGCTAAAGGTAGCAACCTCGGCTTAAGGTAACAACACAGATATATGCAAAAACAAACAAAACAAAAACAACATTCGGGTGGTGGTGATCATTGGGTGGTTGGATGGTTGAGGGTGGGGGCAAAACATATTGATCAACTGATAAAACAAACCAACACAGAGATATGTAAAAAAACATAGCTATGTGTAAGAATTGACTAAAACAACACAGAAAAATGCAAAAGTTTAAAACAAAAACGAGTTTCCAGTGCGGAGGGTTGGGGTTGCAACATAGTTATATGTAAGAATTGATCAAAACAACACAGACATATGTAAAAAAAAATCGAGTTTTAAGTGGGGTGAGGCGTGGGGAGAGGGGCGAAGGCGGGCGGGCTGGGGAACTTAGCTATATGTAAGAATTGACCTTAAACAACACAGAAATATGTAAAAACAAAAAAACAGAGTTTCGAGTGTGGGGGCGGAGGGAGAGACGGGGGAGTGAAAGCGGGACGGGGGAGGAGCAACACATAACTATGTGTAAGAATTGACCAAAACAACACAGAAATATGTAAAAAAACAATTTTAAAAAATCGAGTTTCGAGTGGAGGGGGTGTGGGGAGAGGCGGGGGCGAAGGCGTGGCGGAGGGTGGGTAGCAACATAGCTACATGTGTGAAAACAAACAACACAGAAATATGTAAAAAATAAAATAAAAAAAATAATGGGGCATTGGGAGAGGGGGCGAGGGAGGGGGTGAGTGAGGGGTGGGGAGCACATGCCCCAATATGGGTGAAGTAAGAATAAGATGCATAATGCTATGAGAAATCCCAAACCAAAATTACAATTTGGGTTCCATGGGAAGCCAGAATTTGCAGAAGACAAAATTACTTACGCAGCCCTTTACAACATACTATAAGAAAACCATTTTCCAAATTTAGTTGAGCTAGGACAAAAAATGGAAGAGATATAATAGACCTGTAAACACAGCTTTCCGCAAAATTTGATGCGAAATAGACACATTTTAAGGGTTGACACAATTTGGGTTCCATGGGAGCCCAGGGGTTACAGGAACCAGAATTACTTGCGCAGCCCTTAAGATAATGCTATAAGAAAGCTCATGGCCAAATTTGATTGTGCTAGGATAAGAAGTGTAAGAGATATAAACATGTAAACACAGCTTACACGCACAATTTGATGTGAAATGGGACACATTTTATGGGCTATCAGACTTTGGGTTCAATGGGAAACCATGGGTTACATGAACCAAAAAGGGACATATCCTTGTAAACACAGCTTACACGCAAACCTTGATGTGGGACGCCGACGCCAACGCCGACGCCGGGGTGATTACATAAGCTCTCTTATTCTTCGAATAGTCGAGCTAAAAAGAACTCGTTTACTCAATTTTCATTGAAACTGTAGATGTTGAAAACAGTTGTTACCTTTAGCGTAAGCCTTGTTAGCTTTAGCGGAAGAGGTGATTGTTACCTTTAGCGGAGGTGTTACCTTTAGCGTTGACATTGTTACCTTTAGCGGCGGTTGTTACCTTTAGCGTTGTTACATACAGTTAACAACTAACTATTGCTTTTTTTTTGTAAATTAGCTAACCAACATATTATAATGAAGCTGTGACATGGTAAATTTCGTAGACACTGGACAATGATCTAACGTCTTGGAATTTAATCTTGGTAAAAATCATTTGGTCGATAACATTGTTAGTCAGCCGCGTCTCCTGATATGAAATAGTTCAAATGCAAACTGGAGACTATTTCGTCGACACTGTTTGTTTAACAATGTCAACAACTTGGCAGCTGCACTGATAAGGAATCCAGAATTACGTGTTGCTTATGGCGGACAAATTGATAACAATCATAGATATTTATTGAAAACACATGAAGAATTTGACCATTTTCTGCGATCCTGCAATTGTTCACTGCTTAAGGATAATGTGTTATATTTCATTTCAAAACTGTCTCATTAACATTGTGTTTACACTGTTGAAACTTATTTAAAATCCCATAAATAGAGGATTTTACATAAGTGCCTGTTTAATTATTATTGAATTTAGTAAAGAATTTGGATAAAGTTATATGATGCAATGCTGTGCCGAGCAGCATAACAATTTAATCTAACGGGTGTACTGCATTCAATATTAAATACACACGAATGTGAGATTCTATTCATCACATAACTCCAAAAGAAAGCCTCATACACATAAACAACAGTTACTATCGTAACTGCCTATATATAACGTTGTCGCATGATGACGTCACATTTTTGTACGATGACGTCGTATGTTGAATCGGTCGTCTCCGTACGCCACCGAACAACTAGTCTCTGTCACCCAGACGTACGCAATCTGCAATTGAAGCTGTTTTACTGGCATTTTGCCTGTCAGTTTTATTTAATGTTGTCCTTGGATGCTGCGTTTCCTGTTCGATTTTTATATCTATTTTTATCATATATCTTGCGGTGTTGGAGTGTAATAAAACCATAATATTATTTATCATATTCCACTAGTATAATAAACATGCAAGTGAGGCAAAATAATAGTTCGGTCTTTTCCGTTCAGCTCGGTGTGCATAGAAATTGCCTCGTCGATTTCCGTAACCGTTTAAAATACCAGATTACGGTAATCGACGATGTAGTACCGTTGTTCGGTAGTCTCTATCACCCAGCCGCATGCCCACCTTTTCTGAGCCCTACTCAGCATCCAAGGACACATTAAACACAAATACAAACAATCAGCAATCACAAGGACAAATAAGAGGCAAGTTACGTCATATCATAAACATAAACGGGATCGCAATACGGATAACGCCTTGGAACGGTCAGTGACATAAAGGCCCCTGGAGGTTTAAACCAAGTTCTATTGTGCATTTCAGGGTGCCATGACGTCGAATATGAATCGAGATTTTTTTATTACCTTCAATATGTTTTCCTACCTGATATGATTGAATAAAACTAAAACAGACGCTCCTGAATCTGTTTGTAATCTTCGCGTAGCCATTCCCTAAGATTCGCAAAGCCAACAATTTATTTCGACAACCCACCCCACTGTTTACATGTAAGTTAATGGACAGCCGAAAACCAAAATGGCGACGGCGGAACATTCTATTTTTCTAGGGTAGGGTGGCTTAAAAAATCAAATGACTAATAGTGGTGTAAATAATAAAATATAAACGCAGTATTCTATTTACCTAACATTTATTTGCTAGATAAAATGTTTTTCATTTCAAAATAAAAGATAAGTATGATATATTGCTGGAGGTGCTGAACATTGAACAACAACACCACCATGCATAACCTACGTTTTACTTGGTACATCCGAAACGTAGAAACAGACATGCGCAGACGACAATTTCTAAAAATAATGTTGTTTTAATTTTTACAATGTAAACAAGAAGGGTCAAAATGAATTTAGGCTTTGTGAAGCATATATGATGGCTATGGCAAGCTTGTAAACAGACCCAAGAGCATCTGTTTTCATGCTATCTAACCATATCAGGTATGAAAACATATAGCTTGTAATAAAAACAAATCTCGATTCATATTTGACGTCCAGGCACACTGACATGCACAACAGGTTGCACCACAACAAATGCTGATGCACATATTCTTATATGACTAATTATCTGATTTAAAATTTAGTGCAGCATTGCTAACCGATTTTCCCAGAATAACTTATATACGAAGATCATGTATTCTGTACTATGTCATTTCTTTAACACAGACAGAGAAGGTATATGACAATCGTGGTCATGTTTGCAGTTGGCCTGGTGGGAGGATCTCCTGAGGCAATGACGCCACCATGCACAACCACATTACAACGACCAAGGTTACACAGTCTATTTAGCATGAATGGAACTCCACTCGAGTCGGTAGGAATGTGAGTTGTGTGCTTTTCATAATACATATTGCTTACTAGTATAAACAAATAGTGTGCCTACCTGTTTTATTTAAATCGTTAAATAATAGTTGTCGATGAATTCGAAACTTTTTTAACTTAAGGAATTACTCAGTCTAATTAATATAAAACTAAACTTTGGAAACAAATTCAAACAATTTGTTTCAATACCTCATGTGTAAACTATTGTAATATGATGTGGTATCTCAGAAGAAAGCAGGTTTACCCCTTTGAGAAATACTGTTACGGCAATGACTTCTATTAATGAACATTGTAAAATAAACCGAAACGACACCAATATTGTTGAAACAGTATGAACATCACAGATGCAGCAGCTATTATTATTCATTTCAGATTACTAGAGGCAAACTTTTCGATTGAGCTGTCTGTCTAGAAAGTTTTATATTTGTAATATATTTGTAATTATGCATCTCACAATGTTTGTTTAAAAACCATTTTTCAGGTACGTTGTAATATCTGAACAAAATACCACTATGTGTTCAATCAACACAACCGATCTGGTTAGAGCTATACGTTTCCCATCTATTACCAACGTTGGTTTCATTGGTATACATTGTATGATACCAGCGAGAGTGCAGTTTGACGGTTACAAAGGCGAATATCTTCAAAACGTGATACTGTATGTAGACTTTACGCAGTGCAATATGACTCTATCAGATTGGAATACACTTACAGGTATTGCAGAAACTAGAGTGTTTAGTTTGATGTACAACCCATTTCCCGATGATGAAGGAGCGGTACATGAAACACATTGCGACGGATTAAGACATACTGTTTCATTTACCTATGTAAGCAAGCAAAACAGTAATGCTCCTGACTTTGAAGAGGTTTTAAAATGCCAGGATGTGTTTCCAGAAATGGCTGAAGTTGTGTTTCAAGACGTGGCATGGTCAGAACTACCGTATAACATAGAAGCAAAATTTCCAAATTTACAATCTTTAGAAATACCCAATAACAATTTCAGCACACCACCAAACACATTTCCATGGACGAATGAATTGCTGTTTCTTCCGAGAAACTTGTCTAGATCTGCTAATATGCAAGACCACTATAGTGTTTCTGAAGCCTTGGTTATTCCCGCCAACATATTCCGAAGGGTATTTAATTTGGATTATAATCAAATAACAAATTTAAGTAATTATGCTTTTCATGGATTATTGCATAAGATCAGCTTAAAGGGGAACCAGTTGGAAGAACTAGGGTGTAACACCTTTCAGAATGTCAGTAAGCTGCAGAGCATTGATTTAAGTTATAACGTGATAGACAGAATTTCTGTCGAACACTTTCGAGGTTTGTCGGCGTTGAGGAAACTGGATTTAAGTCACAACAACCTTGAAATGCTTGCAAGTGATATATTTAATGACTTAACGTCCGTTCTGTATCTACACTTAGCCTACAATAATATAACCACTATTTCATCTGGAGTGTTCTCCACTTTAGGACGATTACTCGTGATCCATTTGGAGTATAACAAGTTGACCCACTTAAACCCCGAATCATTCCCTCTTGATTCTGTAGCCCTTAGTGAAATATATTTACACCACAATCCACTTAAAGTACTTCCGGAACTTATTTTCTGGATAAGAGGTCTTACGATTGCAGACCTACAATTTACACAGATAAACTTCCAGAACTTTACAAGTTACTTGCACAACATGCAACATAGTCTAGTGTTGGATAGTATAGTGGACTCGGCTAGCGACAGCGACCTTAAAGATTTATTCAAACGTGTTGAAACATTGCGAAAAATAGATCTGAGTAACAGCAATGTTTCTGAGTTTTATTTAGACAACAATGCTTCAAAGGAATCTGCTACAATACTTCGTATTTTACTCCTTCATTTTCAATTCATTCTTAAAGGAAACCCACTACACTGTAGCTGTAAAATAGGACCAATCTCGAGACTTATTCATGAAATGGTAAACAATAGAACCATATCAGAAAATGAATATTATTTCACAGATTGGGTTTGTCAGTCGCCAATTGAGCTTCACGAAAGGCCCATGCTAGATATTAATCAAGAAGAGACATACTGTGAGACAGAAGTGGATAATTGTCCAACTGAGTGTACTTGTTTTCAAAGAAGTGTCAGCAATAGAACAATAGTTGATTGTAGAAACAAAATGCTTCAGAACGTGCACACAATGTTGCCAATTGGCACGTTAGAACTGTGGTACGGTGGAAATAACATTTCCGAGATTGACTTTAATAGTCAGCTTGAGCGTGTGGTTGTCTTTGACATTAGTAAAAACAGGTTGCATGAAATAAATCATAACGTATTTGGAATAATGCACGACCTTAAAGAGCTATATTTACATTCAAACCTACTTGGTTATATACCAGATAGTATTCAGACTCTGAGTTTGACAAATGTTACATTATTACCAAATCCGTTTCATTGTGACTGTATGTCGCAGTGGTTAAAAGGATGGCTCAGTAAAGAAAGAAAAGTAATACATGAATGGAACAAAGTCACTTGCAATGTTAATAACGAAAAGGGGAGGGTCATCGTAGAAGTTCCGAAGGAAGACTTTGTTTGCAGTGAACATTTTGATTCGGTCCGTCATGTTGTTGTTCCAGCAGTCACGTGTTCCACTATTTTGATACTGATAATATTTGTGATAGCGATGGTTTACGCCTATCGATTAGAGTGTAAAGTTCTTCTGTTTGTGTATTTTGGAGTTCATCCGTTTGACAAAGATGCCAACAACGGCAAGGAAAACATAGACTGTGTCATTGTTCATTCAGGTAATCAGACAGATTGGGTCATGGCTAAGATTGTTGAGTTACTTGAAAGTGAAAATAACAAGTTTGTTGTTTGTGACATGGCACGCGACTTTATGATAGGGTACTCTTTCCAAGAAAACCTGACCAGACTTGCGCATCACAGCAAACGTATGATGTTTTGTGTCTCCAGTGACTGGAATTCTTGTTCGGAAAGCTTTTCCATCGCATGGGCTATAGCGCAAGAAAAGATAAAAGAAACGAAATCTCATTTCGGTATAATTGTAACTCACGGTGTTGCTGCGAACCAAATTAAGGACAAAGATCTTAAAAGGTTTATGGACAGAGGACGTTACGTTGACTCTTCCGAAAAATTGTTTGCAGATAAAGTCGTGTATTATATGCCGCCAAAACCTATTCTTACTACTCAAGAGCAAACCAAGCTGACGAAAAAGTTAACATTTAAAAACCAACACATATCAAACTGTTTTGCTAATACCACCTTCGATTTAAATGAATCTGATACCAATAATTTGCGTGATATAGATGGCGATCCTCATGATACGTGCCATGCCTTTATATCATATGCCGATGAAGATATAGATTACGTTACGAAAGAGTTGCAGCATATCCTGGAAGACAAAGGTTTTAAATTGTGTATTCCGGATCGAGATTTTGTACCAGGAGCATCTAAAGAAGAAAATATTCTAAAGGCTATAAATTCCTGTTTGAGAACTATATTTATTCTCTCTCAATTCCACGTTCACGATGAATGGGCGTTGTTTACATTTAGAACAGCCTATGAAAAGTCACTACGGGAAAAATCAAACTACCTTCTTGTCATAGTTCGTGAAGAAATAGAAATGGAAACTCTGGACGAGGAGATGCGTCATTATATGAACAATTATATTTTCCTTAAAGTGGATGATAAGTGGTTTGAACGGAAACTGTTTAACGGTCTCCCCTTGCTAAGAAATGCGGAATATCTTCGCACGTCTCCGTTATTCAGTGAATCCGCCAGTCTAGAGGACGTACACATGGTCGAGCAGTAGACACGTGATACATATGTTCGATCTGCGCATGCTTAATGCTACCCAATATAGTGTCTGGTCATACGAACATACTAGCAACACACCACTGACAGTATATTTCTAATTGTTATGAAGAGAATACAATTGTATGATTGTTAAAGTGTGTATTCTGAAAGTTCCTTTCTTTTGTAAATGTTAATGTGTACATATTTACATGCTAATTGTAATCAGTGTTTCAGATATGTTGTTCAAATCAAGTATATTGCCCCAACATACATATGAATACAAATTATTATTAACGTTAGAATATGATTAAAGGGGATGATGCACTGTTTTCAAACAATATTTATTTAATAGGGCTGTGGAAAACTTGAAAAATGCTGAAAGAATTATCAAAATGCCATGAAAAATAAAGGAGATATGACCTATTGAAAATGTGCAAAGAACATCTATATGGAGGCGGCCATCTTGGAACGGTGACGTCATCGCTCCTTTTTACCATATACGGTATACTGACAAAATACATTTAAAAGCAAAAAAAACCCCAAAAAACCCCACTCCAAATTGATTACAAATAAATATACAGATGTAAAATGTATAAATTGTATGTTTATTTTTCGCTTGCAGTGATTTTCCTTGTGCATCAAAACATTTAATACAACGTAAACTGAAACAGCTGTCGAAGTATTCGGGAGTATATCATTAAGGGAATTACACACTCCAATCTAATATACTGAATTAAACTTTGCAAACAATGTCAAATAAATAGTTTCAATACCTCGACAAGTGTAATACAATGTTCAGTTATGTAGTATCCCATGAAAGCTGCGCTGAGCATAAACTATATAGCGTACAGAGACAAATTGTTTATACATGTTTTATGTATGTAAACAACGAATAAAATGGCTCTGTATTATTTAACGGAGGGTAAGTTTCAAATCAGTTGTTCCAGGTACCGCTTAGGGACATCGGGTATTTGATATAGACATATTTAGACAGCAATATGATACACATATATACACCCTACCGTAGTTCATCCGAAGGTTGTCTGTCCTTGGTAGTTCACTAATATTTCTCTCTATACACAAAATAGTTAAAGCACTATGTTTAGTTTTTTGTCACTTTTTAAGTGCTAATTGAACAATATACTATCCTTTTGCAATTTTTAAGTTTAGTTGTACAGTCGTTACATCACACACTTTTATTAACCTTTTATATGAATATGTAGAAACATTATATTTAAGAAATAGAACATCGTTTACTGTGAATTATCGTTTAATATATCACGGGTTGGAGACAAACCATGATATATTATAGATAATTCACCGTAAACGATGTTCTATTTCCATTCTAATACCCCTAAAATGTGAAAATAACGCACATATCTGAAATCTTTCGCATTGCTTTGTAAGCTCTCCTAACGTTGCATACGTTACAATGCGGAATGCGCAATGCGCAATGCTTATTCTCCTAACTTTGCAAAAATTACAGTGATATATCGTTCAATATAACGAGATATTTTACTGAACTAGGCTATATAGTGCGGGTGTATAAGAATTAGGATTATGTAATTATTACTGTTCTGTTTTGTGGTCCTTGATTTATTTTATGGAGTATAGTAAGTATAGAATATGCGTGCATGTTATTGTATCGTGTAACGCATGATGATTATGTTTGGGTGGATAATGTATGGATTTAAGATACCGAATTCACAACAGCCACGCTACATTCTTTCAGCATTAACATATGTTAAAGAGGCTCTACCTATATCTTTTTGTCCACCAATTGATATAAACTTTACTTAATTATAAAGAGGACTATGAAAAAGGTAAAGGGCAATAATTTCACCCAATGTAATAGAAAAACAGGATTGAAAAAGATCGGATTTTTGAAATTGTATTCGTAATTGTTTTAGACAAGCCGATTCGGGAGATTTTCCGATCTTATTCGTTTACAATCGGAACTACCTCGTCTGATTAGCGAAGAGTTCCGATCGATTCGTTTGATATCGGAACTGCGCCGAATAGTTTGTAATCGCATTGCGCATGTCCGAGAAAATCGTAAAAACTCGTAGTTCTCCGGCAGGAATAAACGGCTGAGCAGCATTTTATTCAAGATATTGTTTTGATCATAATTAATAATTTACAGAACTGGAATACGAACCATGATTCTTCTTGGAATACTCATAAAATAACTTTGTATACATATAAATGCAGTAATATTGAGTATTTAATATTTTACATTAAAAATCGCGTAGATATAGGTAGTGCCTCTTTAATACTTGTAACTTTAGTTTATCAAATGGGGATAATCCACTCTGACAAAGACATATATTACAACAAGAGTTATTTCTCTTTGGGTTAAATATTTGTAACTGAAAGTGCATATACACAAGCGTAAATATTACTAAACCTGTATATCAACATAAACGTCTATTTCTGTAATTTCCCTTCAAGGGACACAAGGCGATCCTGATGTTTTAAAACTCTCAACGTCCCGTTAGTTTTTTTTTATTAATAATTTGCCTTTGTTCAATCGTTAATATTAATTATAAGAATGGTGTAAAGCAAAATATATTTGCATATTGCTAACTTTTGATTTTAATGCAACAATAATGTAGTAAAATCTATGGTAAAATAAGAACACAAAATGAGAACTCACCGATCACGCCTCACACACCCCACACACCACCAGCCTCTGGCCGAGCAGAACTCAACATCAAAAATGCAAGCAGTACGCAAACTCATGTCTCCCAGAACACGACACGTACATGACGGCGAATACGAACCCCAAAATATACTTCTTGTCCCTTCCTATATGCATTTTGTTCTTCACCATCTTTGCTGTAATAATTCATGTTATGTATTACGTGGTCCAAGTAGAAGCTTTCATACCCCCCCCCCCCCCCCCCCCCCAACCCCTACTCCAAGAAGCGAAACGGGGTTGGCTGGGGGTATGAAATAACACCTTAATTTCCACTTCAAACGTTTGCATAGTGTAAGAAAACAACACATGTAATAGGTAATTTCAAACATGTTATCGCATTTTGTCAGTAAAAAATGTTTTAAAAAAACCTTAGTTGTTTCTTAAAATGTTTTTGTTTTAAATATATTTTAGGTTAGTAATGCATCTGTCAATTGTATTATATAATCAAGATTAACATTAGTTGCTCAACTCTTATCTGTTGTACATACGAATAGTGTATATGTTTGTGTTTTTCATTGCAAATTAATTTATCGTGTACTGTCTTCTCATTTATCCCCAATTGGAGCTTTACACATGTATTACGTGGTCCAAGTAATAACTTTCATACCCCATCCAACCCCTTCTCCAAGAAGCGAAAACGGGGTTGGCTGGGTATGAAATAAAACCTTAATTTCCGCTTAAAACGTTTGCATAGTGCAAAAAAACAACACATTTAATGGGTAATTTCAAACAGGTTTTCGCATTTTGTCAGTAAAATAATGTTTCTAACGTGTTTTATTATCGAAATATCCGTTACAAAATCCTGCTAATATAAGCTTTCCCATCGCTTAAAGGAATTAAGGCTGGACCACGTAATGGTATGTTTTTACGTATATAATTTTATAACCTTATGTGTATAATATGTTTCAAAAAGCACAATAACTACTGTTGTCCAAACCTTTTGCAATTATTATACAATTAAACAGACTTTCCATGTAAAACCAACAATACAATGCAAATTCGTTCATGACTTTCATTTACTATTAAAAATATTATATATTGTACATATATCACAAAGATCACTTTTTTTTAATTAAATGATGTTTAAAATGTAGACAACCTACATACTATTGTTATTACGTCTAATTAATTCGATATCATCCTTTGTTGGTATAAAGACTCACATATGTTCAATTAATTACCAAAATATCAGAAAGTTCACTATTTTAAACTAAACGATGTTTAAAATTTAGACAACTACATAATATTGTTATTACGTCTAATTAATTAGATCTTATTCACATATTTGCTTAAAGCTTCGCAAACATGAATTTAAAATACAGTGGCGTAGCTAACCTGAAATGCATATATATGGGGTGGGGGAGGGGGGAGTAAGGGGTCAGGGGACATGCTCCCCTCTTTAAATTTGGTTGTTTTCTAGTTAAGTTGGAGCAATTTTGTTTGACATTTTCTTTGATTGATGATGAAACTTATGATTTCTTTAAAGATTTTGTCAAATGATTTTGCCTGTTTCAAGATTAGTACTCTGAATTATGTGACATTTTCATAAAGTCTTCAAAAAGCATTTAAAGTCTTCATAAACGTTTCTACACACACAAACGTAGTGGTCTTTCGGTTTCCTTTCGGATATATAGAACAGATTAGTGTGGGCGGTGGAGAGGGGGAGTGGGTGCGGAGTGCGGGGTCCGGGGAATGCTCCCCGGCGTTTGTTTTAATTAGCTATGTGGCATATATCTGACAGAACACTTGTGGGGTATTTGAAGAAATATTTTTTGACAAATTTGAGAATTAATATTTGACAAAAGTTGAATTACCTACACTGACAAATAAAATAAGAAACAAATGATGACCCTTAAATCCCACCCCACTCTGGCTTCATTTTTTATTTCATTTTTGGGCATTTCACTTTTATTTATTCTTTCAAACTGATGTATAGGCACTGGGCCTATATGACCTAATATCAGCTACGGCGATGTATTTCATGATCTCGGTATGTTGTTTAGGTGAAAGTAAAACCTTATTGTGGTTCTTTCATTAGTTCAATACTATTCAAACTGACGGCTTTTCGGAGACATCTAATCATGCTTAACATATTAACGACCAATTACAGATCGCGAGTTTGCATTTTTATATTGTAAACATTGGTTTCTCTTTCGGTCCTTGCAATATAATCACAGGCCACAGACAATTCATTCCCACTTTTTATCTTTTAACCTGACCAATTATCCAGATAATATACAATGTCGTTATAACAATATCAGACAGAAACAATAAAATGGTGTTTTATTTGCTTGATTTTGCAACAGAGAAGTCTGTCACTAAAAACATGCATTTTTATAAACCTTTCTCTAGTTAACTATTTTATAACCTTCATGTTTGATAGTTATGTTTTTTCAGATTATCCTAACGTTTTAATGTGAATTGTTTCTAACTTAGAGTTTCTGAAACCATGTCTTGTTTAATATAGTTTGCTGGCTCACTTAAAAACCTTTACATTAATTTGTGTTTTTATACGAACAAATAAGCCATAAATCACCTAATTGTATGATATATAATTTTGATGTCATGTATTTTTTTTATATTTCGCATACCTTATGAAATAAAGAAAATATGAACCAATGGATGCTTTTTTTTAATTATCAAATATGAGTTGTGTGCTCACACTTTTGACGGAGTCCTTTTTGATTACACGTAGTATAAAAAAATGGTTCGGGAGCGTCAGGTTCAACGCGAACAATTAAGTTGATTTATACATACTTTTTTTTTATTTTTTTTATTTTTTACAAAATGTTACTTATGATATTGCAGTCTTTTGATGTCCTTACAAGGCTTACGTTTGAAGGTGGAACTATTTATTTATGTAAAGTGCTGGTAACGAAAGCAGCTTAACTAAATTACAAAAAAAAATATCTTTTTATATATTTTATTATTATTTTAATTATTATAATACCATGCCTCTTTCCTGTGTTTTCGGCAGTTTTAGAATCCTCCGATAATAGTAAACATTAAATTTTAAACGTTATCAGATAAAATCATTATTTGAAATATTAGAGTTAAATGCTATAGCATTCAGTGCTCAACCTGCTGATGGCGTGTGCGCTTCGTCAATCGACACCATTAGGCTAGTAGGAGAAACCCTCCTCCAGGGGGAATTTTGTAGGGTATGATTTTCTGAAAAAACATACAGTAAGTTTCAAAATGAGACATATGTGCCATCTGAGCGTTGGGGCTTTAGTGAGTTTTGGGGGAAAACGTTGCGTTTTTAGACGAAAATCGCCGAAATCTGGAATTATTTTTTAGAAAAAGAATGGAATATATTAGAACCAATTTGAATTGATAGAATCTTTCTTGGAACGCATCTCTTCGTGTCCCACCATATAATTCATGGATCCGATGCTCAGATATTGAGATTTTGGGTAATTTTTTAAAAAAAATTGAATAAAATCGTTGATTTCTGTAATACAATGGGGATATTTAACTAAACAATAGAAAAAATATCTAATACAATAGAAAAAAGAAATATTGTTATCATGTTGGGCAGGGTAAGGTCCAGTGATTAAGTAGAAAAAAGTCCCAAACCGCATGATGTTTGGAAATGCCTTAATTTCGGGGCGAAAAATGTGTATTTTTGTCGAAAATCGCCGGAATCTGGAATTATTTTTTGAAATTAGTCTGAACATAAACTTATCAAACTGAAGCAATAGAATGTTGCACAGCATACATATTCAACTTTTTCCTGACACAATATATAACATATGTGCTCAAATATTGGCATTTTAGGGCAAAATGTTGGAACAAA
The DNA here is from genome assembly GCA_037043455.1 of Cyrtodaria siliqua. Taxonomy (NCBI): domain Eukaryota; kingdom Metazoa; phylum Mollusca; class Bivalvia; order Adapedonta; family Hiatellidae; genus Cyrtodaria; species Cyrtodaria siliqua. Next base: position 22,329 of record JAWPHD010006758.1, read on the forward strand.
TGACAAAAATCACTGATTTCTGTAATCCATTGGGTTATTGGGTTAAAATTTAAAAACAAATTTAATACAATTGAGTAAGGACACATTGTAACATTTTTGGATAGACAAAGGTCCAATAATTAAGTAAAAAAAGTCCCGAACCGTATGATGCTTGAAAATGCCTTAATTTTCAGGCGAAAAATGTGTATTTTTGTCAAAAATCGACGGAATTTGGAATTATTTTTGAAAATAGTTTTAACATAAACTTATCAAATTGAAGTAATATAATGTTGCACAGCATACATATTCAAGTGTTTTCTTGCATCATATATAACATATCTGCTGAAATATGTCGGAAAAAAGGACCATCTATCACTTATTTCTGCAATCCATTGCTGGTATTGGGTTAAAATCTAGAAAAATATATAATACCGGTACAATAGAAAATAGACTGTAAGCTAGTAGGAGTAACCCTCAGCCCAGGGGGAATTTTGTACACCATATTTTTCTGAAATCCCATTATGTGTGTAGATCATTTTGGAACATGTACGTGTACCTACTGGCGACTTGGACTTTATCCCGTTACCGGCATTTCGAACATGGTACATAGAGCTATATACAGTATACGTTATAAATAGAGAAATAGTGTTGAGCGACCCTCTGCGTACGGCCACTGAGCCGACCCACATCCTTTACGACACAAAGGGACCGGTGGCCAGTCGTCGGCAAAGGTCCCCAGTACATGTAGCACTCGGTCGCTAGTCCATATTAAGGGAAAGGCTACCCGAGTTCGAGTCTCGAACATGGCACATAGAGCTATATACAGTTATATAGAAGAATATAGCGTTGAACAACCTTCGGCCGACGGCAGGGTAAGGGCTACCCGAGTTCGAGTCTTTAACATGGCATATAGAGCTAAATACAGTTATATAGAGGGAAATAGCGTTTAACGACCTTCGACCGATAGCCGCTCGGCCGACCCACATATTTTGTGACACAACGGGACCAGTGGCCAGCCGTCGGCAACGGTCCTCGCTATGCGTGGCACTCGGTCCCTAGGTCGTATCAGGGGGAAGGCTACCTGAATTCGGGTCTCGAACATGCCACACAGAGCTATAAAGTAAATAGCTTTGAGCGACCCGCAGCCGACGGCCGCTGGGCCTACCCACAGGTATTGTGACCCAACGGAAACGGTGTCAGCCGTCGGCAACGGTCCTTGCTAAGCGTGGCACTCAATCCCTAGGTCGTATCAGGGGGAGGCTTCCCGAGTTCGGGTCTCGAACATGGCACCTAGAGCTAGAGTAATGGCCCTTGACTTAGTAAAAAATGCTATATTGCTATATTTTGCCTCGTTAAGACGATAGGGGCTTCATTGTTCATCCGATCTTTATAAAATTTTACCAGATTGCTAATGTCGTTGAAAGCTCAAAAAAGTTCGAACCCCAGCCATATCGGACCAGTAACAGCGGTGTTATGGACCTTGATTTAGTTAAATATGCTATATTTTGCCTCGTTAAGACGATAGGGCCTTCATTGTTCATCCGATCTTTACCAAACGTTATCAGATTGTTAATATCAATAAAAGCTCGGAAAATTTGGAAAACCATTGATATCGGACCAGTAACAGCGGAGTTATGGCCCTTGATTTAGTTAAAAATGCTATATTTTGCCTCGTTAAGACGATAGGGCCTTACTTTTTCATCCTATCTTTACCAAACTTTACCACATTGTTAATATCAATGAAAGCCCGGACAAGTTCGAAAACCATTCATATCGGACTAGTAACAGCGGAGTTAAAAAACATTCATATCGGACTAGTAACAGCGGAGTTATGACCCTTGATTTAGTTCAAAATCCTATATTTTGCCTCGTTAAGACGATAGGGGTTTCATTGTTCATCCGATCTTTACCAACCTTTATCAGATTGTTAATATCAATGAAAGCTGGGACAAGTTCGAAAACCATTCATATCGGACCAGTAACAGCGGATTTAATGCCATTGATTTAGTTCAAAATGCTATATTTTGCCTCGTTAAGACGATAGGGCCTTCATTTTTCATCCGAGCTTTACTAAACTGTATCAGACTGTTAATGTCAATGAAAGCTCGGTCAAGTTCGAAAACCAGCCAGATCAGACCAGTAACAGCGGAGTTATGGCCCTTGAATTTAGCTCTACTGGCCGAAGGCCAGCAGAGCTGTTGCCCGTCGTCTGTGCGTCTGTCGTCCGTCGTTAACCTTTGTCTCGTTAAGACGATAAGGCCTTCATTTTTCATCCGATCTTTAACACAATTTAACAGGTTGTTAATATCAATAACATCTCGGACAAGTTCGAAACCCAGCCAGATCGGACCAGTAACAGCGGAGTTATGGCCCTTGACTTAGTAAAAAATGCTATATTGCTATATTTTGCCTCGTTAAGACGATAGGGGCTTTATTGTTCATCCTATCTTTACCAAACGTTAACACATTGTTAATATCAATGAAAGCTCGGACAAGTTCGAAAACCAGCCATATCAAACCAGTAACAGCGGAGTTATGGCCCTTGATTTAGTTAAAAATTCGATATTTTGCCTCGTTAAGACGATAGGAACTACATTGTTCATCCGATCTTTACCAAACTTCATCAGATTGTTAATGTCGTTGAAAGCTTAAAAAACTTTGAAAACCAGCCATATCGGACGAGTAACAGCGGAGTTACGGCCCTTGATTTAGTTGAAAAAGCTATAATTTGCATCATTAAGACGATAGGGGCTTAATTGTTCATCCGATCTTTACCAAACTTTATCAGATCGTTAATATCAATGAAAGCTCGGATAAGTTCGAAAACCAGCCAGATCGGACCAGTTACAGCGGAGTCATGGCCCTTGATTTTGTTAAAAATGCTATAATTTGCCTCGTCATACGATAGGGCCTTCATTTTGCATCTGATCTTTGCCAAACTTTACCAGAATTTATGACTTTCTTTTTTTATATTATTTTTTTTATTTTTATTTTTTTTTAAATTTTTTAAATTATTATGATTATTATTATTATTTTTTATAGCTCTATGTTGGACCAGTCGGACCAGTAACAGTTGAGTTATGGCTCTTGATTTAGTTAAACATGCTATATTTTGCCTCGTTAATACGGCAGGGCCTTCATTTTTCATCTGATCTTTACTAAATTTTACCAGATTCTTTAATTATGGCCCTTGATTTAGTTAAAAAGCTGTTTTTTGCCCGAAACTTTCAAAAAACGTAAATGGCAGTAGCTCGCTTCATTGATGTTATAAGAGCCATGTTAGCCAGTAGAGCGTCCACAGGCCCTCTTGGGCCTCTTGTTTACAACATGACGTCACGCAAACGTCGATTTATTCCCGTGAAAAAAACGCGCCAATAAATTGTGCTAATCGCTAGTGGGCGCTTTAATTGGCCTAATCTGCCCAGACCGATATCTGCAAATAAGACATATGCATGATACGGTCTAGCTGGCCGAGACTATGACCCTATACTAAAAAAGCAAGTATAACGGTAGAACAGTCAACTAAAACAAACAACAATTACAAGGAAAAATAAAAACAAAGTATGCGACACCACAAACATAAAAGGGTTCAAAATATTGTCCCGCCTTGAAACGGTCAGTAAAAAAAAGACCACTGTTTTTTAACCAGGTTTTTTGTTGTATCAAAACTCACACATATGGGGTTCATAAACGTCTTTACTCCTTCAAAACTTTAACCATGTCGACATTTAAAAGATTCCATTCAAACGATCCCAATTCAATTAGATGTCTGCGTCTCCTACTCGCCTATAGATCAATTGACATATAGGTCAGCTGAGCTCACTCCTGGTTTATATATCAATGGACATATAGGTCAGCTGCGCTCACTCCTGGTTTATAGATCAATGGACATATAGGTCAACTGCGCTCACTCCTGGTTTATAGATCAATGGACATATATGTTAACTGTGAACACTCCTGGTTTATAGATAAATGGACATATAGGTCAGCTGTGCTCACTCCTGGTTTATAGATCAATGGATAGGTCAGCTGTGCTCACTCCTGGTTTATAGATCAATGGACATAATATAGGTCAGCTGCGCTCACTCCTGGTTTATAGATCAATGGACATATAGGTCAGCTGTGCTCACTCCTGGTTTATAGATCAATGGCCATATAGGTCAGCTGTGCTCACTCGTGGTTTATAGATCAATAGATATATAGATCAAACAACACAGAAATATGTAAAAAAAAAGAGTTTTCAGTGGGGCGGGTGGGTTGGGGAGGGGGAGAGGTGGGGTGGGGGACGGGCAACATATATGTGTCAGAAGCTATGTGTAAGAATTGACTAAAATTGACAGAAAAATTAAAAAAAAAATTATCGAGTTTTAAGGGGTGGGATGGAGTGGTGTGGGGTGGGAAGGCGGGGGATGGGGTGGGGGCAAATATATGTGTAAGAAGCAATGTAAGAATTGACCAAAACAACACAGAAATATGTATAAAAAAAAGAAAAAAGAATTAACAGTTTCGAGTGGTTTTGGGGGACGTGACGCGGAGGGGAGTGGAGGCGGAGGGGGAGGGGGCAACATGTGTAAGAATTTACAAAAATAAACACAGAAATATGTAAAAAAAAAATAAAAAAATAAAAAATTGAATTTCGAGTGGTGGGGGGAGGGGTGGGGAGAGGCGGGGTTGTGGGGCGAGAGGCAACATATGTGTAAGAAGCTATGTGTAGGAATTGACTGAAACAACACAGAAATATGCACAAAAAAAAAGTGTTTTAATTGGGTGGGTGGGTGGGGGATGGGGAGAGGCGGGGGGTGGGGGGAGGTGGCAACATATATGTGTAAGAAGCTATCTGTAAGAATTGACTAAAACAACAAAGAAATATGTAAAGAAAACAAAAAGAGTTTTGAGTGGGTTGGATGGGTGGGGGGAGGGGGAGAGGCGGGGGTGGGGGAGGGAGTGTGCAACATATATGTGTAAGAAGCTATGTGTAAGAATTGACTAAAACAACAAAGAAATATGTTAAAACAAAACAAATAAAACAAGAACTGTCGGAGAACAGCGTAGCTCGACTATTCCATTTTTCAGAGAATAATAAATTATATAACTAGTATATACCATCAGAAAACAAGGCTAAAACAATGTGGGGTGGGGTTGGGGGCGCAACATAGCTATGTGTAAGAATTGACCAAAACTACAGAGAAATATGTAAAAAAAAAATGTAAAAAAAAATCAAGTTTTGAGTGGGTGTGTGGGGTGGCGGTGGGGGAGAGATGGGGTGGGTGGTGGGAGTAGTGGGGGTGCTGAGGGCAATATATATGCGTAAGAATCTATGTAAGAATTGATCAAAACAACACAGTAATATGGTAAAACAAAAACATATATAAATATTTCGAGTGGGGGGAGTGGGGGGGGGGGGGGGGGGGTGTCACATATATGTGTAAGAAGCTATGTAAGAATCGACCAAAACAACACAGAAATATGGTAAGACAAAAAATATATAAATATTTCGAGTGGGGGGAGTGGGTTAGGAGGGGGGGGGGGGGGGGGGGGGGGGGCAAGACAACACAGAAACATAGCTATGTGTAAGAATTGACCAAAACAACACAGAAATATGTAAAAAAGAAAAAGAAAAAAAGAGAGTTTTGAGTGTGTGTGTTGGTGGGGGGGGGGGGGGGGGGGGGGTGGTAGGGTGGTAGAGGGAGCAACATATATGTGTAAGAAACTATGTGTAAGAAGCTATGTGTAAGAATTGACCAAAACAACACGTGTGTGGTGTGTGTGGGTGGGGGGGGGAGTGGGGGGGTTGCAGGGGGCAACATGTTTAAGAATTGACAAAAGCAACACAGAAATATGTAAAAAAAAAATTGTTTCAAGTTGGGGGTGGTGGGGGGTGGGGTGGGGCAACATATATGTGTAAGAATTACTAAAACAACACAGAAATATGTAAAAAAAAATAAAAGACTTTCAAGTGGTGTGAGGTGGGTGGGGAGAGGCGAGGGTGGGGATGGGGGGCAACAAATATGTGTTAGAATCGACCAAAACAACACAGAAATATGTAAAAAAGAAAGTAAAAAAAAAGTAAAAAAAAAATAAAAATGTGGAGGGGTTGGGGGGTGGGGAGTGGGGGCTTGTGGGGGGAGGGAGCTCATGCCCCAATATGAGTGAAGTATGAATAAGATGCATAATGCTATAAGAAATCCCAAACCAAATGTATAGACATATACATGGAGAGCCCAGAATGTGCAGAAGACAAAATTACTTACCCAACCCTTTACAACATACTATAAGGAAACCAATTCCAAAATTTAGTTCAGCTAGGATAAGAAATGCAAGAGATATAGACCTGTAAACACAGCTTACACGCAAAATTTGATGTGAAACAGACACATTTTAATCAGAATTTAAGTTCCATGGGAGCCCAGGGGTTACAGTAACCGAAATTACTTAAGCACCTTAAGATAATGCTATAAGGAAGCTAATGGCCAAACCTGATTGTGCTAGGGTAAGAATTGTAAGAGATATAGACTTGTAAACACGCAAAATTTTATATGAAATGGGACACATTTTATGGGCTATCATAATTTGGGTTCCATGGGAGCCCATGGGTTACAGGAACCAAAATTGCTTAAGCAGCCCTTAAGATAATGCTATGAGGAAGCCCATGGCCTAATTTGGTTGTGCTAGGATAAGAAATGTAAGAGATATAGGCGTTTAAACACAGCTTACACGCAAACCTTGATGTGGGACGCCGACGCCGACGCCGACCCCGGGGTGATTACATAAGCTCTCTTATTCTTCGAATAGTCGAGCTAAAAACTGAATTTGGAGTGGGGTGGGTGTGGGTTTGGTTGGGGGGGGGGAGGGGGGTGGAGGCAGGGGGCTACAACAATATGTGTAAGAAGCTATATGTAAGAATTGACAACAACACAGAAATAGGTAAAAAAATAATAAAAAAAACATTGAGTTCCGAGTGGGTGTGGGGGGTGGGGGAATGGTTGGGGGAGAGGCGGGGATGGGGGCGAGGGGGCAACATCTATGTGTAAGAAGCTATGTGTAAGAATTGACTAAAACAACACAAAAAGATGTAAAAATAATAATAAAAAGTAGGGTTTTGAGTGGGGTGGGTGGTGGAGGGGTGGTGAGGGGGGGGGGGGAGCACATATATGTGCTATCGGAATTTGTGTTCCATGGGAGCCCAGGGGTTACAGGAGCCAAAATTACTTAGGCCGCCCTTAAGATATTGCTATAAGGAAGCTAATGGCCAAATTTGGTTGTGCTAGGGTAAGAAATGTAAGAGATATAGACTTGTAAACACAGCTTACACGCAAAATTTGATGTGAAATGGGACACATTTATGGGCTACTATAATTTGGGTTCCATGGGAGCCCATGGATTACAGGAACCAAAATTGCTGATGCAGCCCTTAAGGTGATGCTATAAGAAAGCCCAGTGCCAAATTTGGTTGTGCTAGTATAAGAAATGTAAGAGATATAGACTAACACGCAAACCTTGATGTGGGACGCCGACGCCGACGCCAACGCCAATGCCAACGCCGACGCCGACCCCGGGGTGATTACATAAGCTCTCTTATTCTTCGAATAGTCGAGCTAAAAATGCTACCATAAGGAAAAAATCATATTGAGATGATTAAGTACACAGTTCAAATAGTGTGGTGTTAAGGAAACGTTGGAGGGTACGAGAGCCAGCAATAGGGTTATTCCAAATGAAATGCCTTTTCATTAACATTCTTTTATATTAACTATACCAAAAGAGGTCAACTTGTTTTTGCAGCACCAAAACTGTTCTTGATGCTATTTATAAATTACGTAATGAAGATCTAAAATGCTCAAAAATAAAATATTTCAATCGGATTTAGATTGTGCTAAATAATTATCTGATGAATATCATCGAATCCAATGGCTCTAGGTCCGAATATCAATGTTTTGCATCTCAAACACCAAGGTATGATTTCAAACAATAAAACCCACTAGACATATGTCTTTCTTATTTGGCATGGATTTAAACAAGTTTTCGAAAGACTGAACATAGTACAACGAATTCTCCCAACTTACAGTGTATGTCATTCTCTCAATCAGAAATGCAGTTTCCATCTGTATTAATAATGTCAATGTGTTGGAAAGTAACGTCACTTTAAATAGCATGAACAATAATTCATTTTTATTTGCAACATTTAAAATGAAGTCTTAGCGTTTAACAAACATGACGGCAGGACGTCGCGAGAACCAGTGATTATTTTACCTATCAGCATTGATTATTTGAACTCTTTTGTTAGTGTAATCTGTCTTATAAAAAGAGGAAGAAGGAAACAACAGTTACTGGATAAAATAATTATGCATGTGCTTCTAGTTATAAACTGTATTAACAAAAATAGCATACAAATTAGTTAATTTGCAGTATCTGTCTGTATTTGAAGTTAATTTGACGGATATAAGTGTTAAAGGGACAATGTTCGTAACTTTCAGCTTATAAAACACACACTAATTACGTTCACAAACATTACACACTAAACATTATTGAATATTTACTAGCCAAAAAGCAATAATGTTTGACGGAATTCAATCGCGTTACAAAAAAAAGAAGTACCGCTTTGTGAGTTTGAACTCGCAGCCCAAACTAAAATTACATCGCGGATAATAATAGTGAGCGCGCAATAATCGACGTCGCTCCCAACTAAGCCATATATATTACGCTATACATACTATGTAGAAAACTTAATTCGCTAATGGAAGTCACGTGACAGCAGAAAAGGTAAATATTATGCGTCCCACATTATTTACAGTTAATAATTTTAAAAAAAAATGTCAAACTCACGAATGTATTACTACGGACTTCTTTGGACCTATGCTCATGTTTTCATGTATACATTTCACTGAATAAAAGTCAGGCAGTTATTTGGTTATGCTCAATATCTGCTTACTTACGGACAGTGTCCCTTTAAGACACCTTATAAAATATATGTTAAATACCACGAATTATAATTTTTTGTTTGTTTGTCAAAGCCTTTATTAAATCAAATATTTAAACAATACAATGATAGTTTCAGTAACAACAAATCATTTGACACAAAGAAATGTTACAAAAAATCTAATGTCACCGGCTAATGGTTTATTGCACTCACCTTGATGTATATATCTTTTTAGATTTTGTGATGATTTTGAGTATATATATGCTCCATAATTCTTACGTCAGATAGTAAACGGCTTGCTACTGCTCAACACCTTACAACTACGAGATCCTTCCCCCATTGACTGACATTGGCAAAATGAGATCTTCTGTCGTAATTGTAATGATGTCTTGCTTAATCGGACTTCTTGCACCAGTTCAGGGTAAGTGAGATTTAATCAAAACGTTTTTTCGAATATTTATATTAATTAAAATATACTCACGGCCAATGAAAACGCACAAAACAAATCATTTTAAACGTTAAAACTTTGAGGCATTTTGAACAAAATATGTTATAATCCACATAACGAGAATACATTTAACATATCAATTTACGTGCACATCTGGGTTCAGTGCATTCCGTATTGGTGTTATGAAATGCACGTGCAATTCCGTTTTTTTTCCAGTTACACCCCACAACGAAATCATTTTCTCAAAAACAAGCATTGCATAATACTGTCAGGTCAATCAATAAAAAGGCCAGAAACACCAACTGTAATTTATTCCGCGACAGATTAATGGAACTTGAAATATAGAGGAACAGTTTTCTTTTTATAATTCTCCATAGTAAACGATGTTAATTGGCAATGTAAATAACTGCGTAACTGCTTGTCGTGAAAGCCTACCAATAAACATGTCAGACAAGTTAGGTATCAAGATTCAATACTTAAAAAATAGAAACTATTGGTTCTGCAATTGTATTCCAAATGGTTTGCGAACAATCCAACAGCATAGACATATGAAGTTCATGGTGCGTTTTCATTGACCGTCAGTATCTATGCAAGTTATAGTATTGGAAAGAAATATAATGTATGTTTACCTGTGCTCAGAATGACTTCATCAAGTGTTATCATATTGGCATTTGTATATATTAGTCAACGTCGTGCCATATTGGTCTACGGCTAAATAACGAAAGCCAACGGCCTATAATTATGAGTGGTCGACGGCTGTCCGAAAACTATAATAAAACTAGGTCGTTGTGAGAAAAAAGTATGAATGACTACACGAAGTTGATTAATTAACTATAACATTAATGATACAAGGGTGCAATATCACAGACTTTAGACATATATGCTTTTGGATAGAAATTGTTTTAAATTTGCAATCCAAGCCAGTTTAATAAAATAATGTATAAAAGTCGAACGTGAAACTTTTTATGATTTCCATCTTCACAATACGTATATGCACAGCATTTATTGAAGTCCTTCACTGACATAAGTACATTTTGTATTTAAAATAAATGTTTTTGGGACAAAGAACATATTTTAGTTTTTAAATATTTGAAATAGCTTGATTACGTTATGCTATATTAGGGACGGGATCATTGCGATGTTGACTGAATGGCCGGTCTGTAATCAAAACAAACCACTTATGATTATATAATGCCATTGTACTCAATGGAACTGCGACATGTTAACCACTAAGGAACTCCCATATATCGTACTATCTGCTGATAATAATTGACATGACTATTATCTTTTATAACTATTCGCAGATATTAGCACTTTTTTAAATGTCGTATTCGGATTTCATTGCAAAATATTATTGCCGGTTACACCATCTCTATATTCAATCGGATGCATCTGTATTGGCGTGTATTGATATGTGCACTTTAATTCCAACTAGGTCTGGAAGAACACACTTTTCTCCTTGACTGTACTCTTAACAGGAAAAACAAATATTTTCTAAGACATATTTTTAAAGACATATTGTTTGGCCATTTATCATGTTTATGTGTTTAGAACCCACAACATATTGATTTATGTCAATTAAACTAGATGTTGATTTTTACAAAGCGTAGTTCAAGGTTTTATTAAAACAAATGCCGATTTGTAAACAATATTTTCTTTTAATAACCAAAAACCTTTTAAGCGCCTAGGTAACCTTTTATGGATTCCATCGCCGTTGAGCGTTTAATATTTTAGCATTCACGTTGTAAATTATAAAGAGCTAATTACTTCATAGACAACTTAATTTACATGCTAATTTATTTACAGGATGCAAGAAATGGCCATGTAATTACGGTGGTGGGTTTGGAATGGGCGGTGGTTACGGCGGCGGGTACGGCATGGGCGGTGGTAATGGTGGCGGATATGGAATGGGCGGTGGTTACGGAGGTGGATACGGAATGGGCGGTGGTTACGGTGGCGGCTATGGTATGGGTGGCGGTTACGGTGGTGGCTATGGAATGGGCGGTGGTTATGGAGGTGGTTTCGGAATGGGCGGTGGATACGGTGGCGGTTATGGAATGGGAGGTGGTTATGGCGGTGGTTACGGAATGGGTAACGGTAACGGCGGTGAATATGAAAGTTATGAAAAAGATTACGACACATGATAATTGTTATATCACGATATTATACATTGTTTATTTGTGTTATGAAATACTGTTATTAAATAAAACCAATGCTGATGCAATACAACGAAGGCTTTTAGTATTGATTCTTAAATGTAGATAGATTACAATCACCTATGTAATGTTTAACAGTGCAACATGTCAAGACAATGTTTTATACACTGAGTACATTTGAAAACGCAGAACTTGGTAATTTTTGAATGTTAGTTTTTTTAAATACATTAATTTTGAAAGAAGTAGTCTACGAGCAAATCGTATGCAGCTGTTTATCGCCATATGTTAACCGTTGGGTCAAAGAGACTTGCATACTAACATAAATTACAATATTGGTTTGAACACAAATCCAGCTAAAAATAATCGAAAATCAAACATGTTGCGTTTTTAAGTGTACTGAGTATATAATTAGTCCACTTAGTGACTTAACTATTTACATTCCGGACAGCAATCGATCAAATTTCGTATAATTATATTCTTCGACGGTATAAGCATACAAAAATTTAATGCGATACAAATACAAACCTTAGGAATTAAACACACGTACATGCACGCACGCACTCAATCATTTGTTGAGCATTCCACACTGTTAATATATGTTAGTTTATAAACGGTTAGGAACCTCTCCGCCCAGTATATCTGAAATATTTAGTATTACAATGTTACATATCAATACAATTAAACATGTTTAAGAGCTATAATATGCTTGTGTTACAAAGAGTTTTTTTTATAGCACAGTGGTGTTGCTTGTGCAGTGTGGCGGCAGTAAAACGTCTCCCCGCGCTTGCAATCAGTACTGTTATTCATGCGATATTTGGAGATCGCTGAGCCCGATACTTATATTTAGTTATTGGTGGTACATTTTCAATTTCTTTTGTTTTCTTACTTAATTTTTGATTCGGTGGTTCCACTACTCCGGCCGATAAAAGGCTCTGGGTATTGTTTAACCACTTATAGCTCCCAACTAAATTCCATTATGTTTATTTAATTTTATACGCCGTACGACATGGGGAAGCATATAACTCCATGTCCACCGCCGTATGCATGCCATCTTCGGGATGGTTAAAATTGTGTACTACTGATTTTAAAAATATTGAGTTCTGCTCAACCCGGGGCTAGAGGGCGTGAGCGGTAGCTAGCATAATTCACTACCGCTCATGAACAGTCTCAATCAAACCGAGACTGCAATATTTCGTATGTTTCGTGCTCGGCCGTTTCCAAAGGTCCATTATCACACTCTTTTTTTATAGTCGCACCAACGACTTAGGTCATATGGCGACTTTCCAGCTTCCATTGGCGGAGGAAGATCCTAGGTGCCCCTCCGGACAATTTTCGTCCACAGCGGTAAGGGGAAAGTGATTTCAAGTAACAGATTTCTACCAATCGGCCAGTGATGCCCATTATTATATAAAGAATATATTTACTGTATGACAATAAGTAAGCTTGGGCATTAGCTTCAGTTCTGATGGTTTGGTCTTATTGAAACTTTGTATAAATGCTATTTTCTTTTAAAGACAATACATCTATTGAGTGTTATATCATTTGATTGAACGAAACATAAAAAGATCGGACAGGGAAAGTAGCATTCAAGGAGGACAGTCAACCACAAAACACAGAAACAAACACGCAAACAGACAAACAAGAAGGCAAAAGTAATATTAAATGCAAACGACATCACAAACACAGAAGGGTTGACAATAGAACTACCGCCTTGGAACGGTCAGTGGCAAAGCAGGCCACTGGGGGTTTAAACCGGTTCTAGGGTGCACCAAACCTCACACTTACCCTACTGTCATCCCATTGAAACAGGACAGTGTAAATAAAGAAATCCCCGCCATGATCTAATCTCTAACCAACAAGGCAGCATCAATAGGCAATATAAGTAAAACACAAATATGCTAAGGTAAATATAAAACAAAAAAAAATGCCTAGAAAGCCACAATGAAGTTACTCAATGACTTGGCAGAAGAAGCCAGAGCAACAAGATAATAAACCATTAAGGGCACGACAAGAAAGATCATAGACAAACATCAAACGCCACCGTCCCAATGGGCTTTAGGTAGGCGTCATCATAGGGTCCACAGCATGTCCGGTCATCGTACAATTAAATAGGAAAGCATAGTGGCGAAGTGTAAAAGGGTCCACCACCAAGCATGCTGTACAAAGTCAAGGTCGCAGTGAAACTAATCACAATCTTAAAATTGAAGTTTAGAATATGATATTTGTGGTCTAAATCATGTTTGTTTTGTTGATTAGTGTTCTTGTTTGATGAAGACTGTTTACCTGGCCGAAAGTGTTTCAGAAAGATTAGTTTGTATCAGTTTGCACTGCTTGAATGATATCTATTATTCCGAATCGTATACTTAATTCTCTACTCCATTTGTTTTAGTGGAAATTAATGTATCAACGATCTAATTAGAAATTACATTTCAGTTAAGCGACAAACTAATTGCAAACTACGTTTGTTAAGTTAATACATACGTGGTTAAAACTCTTGATTAGGACACAAGAACAGGCAGTGCTTCAAACTGTTCTCTCGACGGATTTACGAAGTTCACTGTATAAAAAATAATTAATAAAGTTATTTGCATTCAACTGTACACAACTGAATATGCAAACCTTTTAAATCTGCTTCACATTTTGACATAATCCAGTTCAGCTTTGCAAGGAACATATTGATTGGTTCTTTTCGATTCGAGATTGAGTTCGCGCACTGACAATACATTGTTCAACACGTCTAGAAGTCTGTTAATCTAAATAATATTCTATGATAGATCTATTACAAATTAGTACAGAAATTAAATAAAAAATGAAAAAAAAAAATGCTTACGTTGGATATATTCATAAGCAACAATTGAAAAAGGACAACATTTCATTTGTACAAACTTGATTCCCTGTGAATGAATTGCTTTTTGCGATATATAAATGCCATTGTACTAGTCGATCTATAAAATGATTTGTTTGTGTAAAATTAGATGGTTTAATATCCATCCGACACAATTTTGCGAGAGCGAATCCTCAAGATTAGAGATTTGCAAATTAGAGTGTGAATTTGATCTAGATAAGTAATACGGTTTATGTAATGCGTCGGTTCATTTGACGTGTCTAGGTTGTATGTCGTTTCCTCTAAGTAGTCCCGCTGCGGATAATTGCTGGTGTTGTTCTGTTGGTTCTTACATCAACTGGTGTTGTTTACATCAACTGGTGTTGAATGTCTTACACCTGCTATGATGGAGGCTGCTTTTGGGAGCCACACCGACTATGAAAACCTGCCATCTTAGCGTGCCTCAAGTTTGCATTGATAGTCAGGTTGTTGTATACTCCACATGGTGCAAAACTCCTACGGTCGACAGTCCTGAATCTGTTTAGTGACGAGGTACACTTTTACAAAGCCCTGCATTCCACACCATGCATCCATACAGACAGTCAAGGACATATCGTTCTGTGGCAGATCCTCTGAGGTTGTATGCGTTAAAGCTACACAATCCCGATAAAATAATACAATTTCAAGTTGTTTTAAACATAGGAACGCCTATAGATGAAGTTCTTTGCTGGTTTATTGTCTACATTGTTTAGGCTGGTATATTGTCATAGCGTATATCGAGGCATTTGCATAATAGGCGTGATAAACGCTTCGGTAACTTTGAAATTGTTCCACCCAGCGATTACGGGTATATAAGCCTAAACGTTTATATAGCAATTTGCTCAGATATCCGATAACTACAGATTATTCAACTCGATGAGGATATTTAGTGGCGTGCAATGTAACTATATACATGTTTGTATTGTTGAACGAAAGGGAACAAGTAAAATGCGTAAGGCATAACGTAAATACATCACTATGTAGAGAATTATAAACACTTACCCGCGTATTCCACATATGTTCCATATCTTGTATATACTTATTTCCTAAAATATCCTTTAAATAATCCCAAATCACACACGTATTATACATGTATACATATACAGAGAGCGTGTATCAGTAGCCAATAGTATGACACGTGAAATACATGCTCCAGTGTTGACTCGGGACAGGGAGAAATTATTGTTTACAATGAGACTCTTGAAGGATATTGTTCAAATTAAGTTATATATATGGAATTTTCTTTTGTTGGAAAAAGACCAGCAATATTATTTCTCGCAAATCGTAGTTTTCAGGATGTGAGGAAGGGGTATACACATGAATGTCGCCCATCCGTCTATCCTTCAGATACACTTTTCAATTCCGGAGCTTCTTGGGAAAATAATAAGAGTTACAATTCGTAAAAAAGGGATCGCTCTTGCGTGCGAGCTTTTGTGGGAGCGTGCCTAAACCGTGCTTGTGTGCGTGCTATTATGCATATGTTTGTTAATATTTAAATTTGACGAATTTGAAAGGCATTTGAATACTACTTCTTCATAAAAAAGAAAATTCATAAAATAAAATGTTTTTAAAAGTGCGTTAACCTATTGCACTACGGAGGCCGATTAACAATGTCGTATTAATTAAGTTACTTTACATAAATATGCTCAATCGCGAAGACTGCTAATATCACGGTGAATATACGTAACGGACCATGGTTGCTCAAAACTGCGTTACCTTGATTCTGGTTGCACTTGTAACGGACCCTGGTTGGTAACTGGACACTGGTGTCGACAAGTTCGAACATAAAGATACAGTATCGTATGTATAAGAAAAAAACTTTATGCGACGGAACTTTTGAATATCATATCCTTCGAAATGCATTTTCTTATGTACAACAAATGCAGAATAATTCCTAACAAGCTTACTCTTAACCGGTCGATACAAAGTTGATGACTTTAAAACGCCAAACTTCCATATGTTCTCTCTGACTGATTTAATGTGATCCAAAACTGGTTTGCAACTGCTGTTGTTCAATAAAAATAACTGTTTAGTCTAAAAATCTGCAAATATTTACATCATGTCTGAATTTCAGAGCACCGGACCCTGGTTGCTTTGTAAAAAATGCTTGAGATTCTGGCAAAAATCTGTATCTTTGGCACCGGATCCTGGTTGATAGATTGTTTTCTATATACCTTCAGATTAAAGATAAAACGACGATCGGGACTATGGCTCCACCAAAACAAACAATAAAAAAAACACATCTATTGGTTGCGTGGTGTTTTAAGTCATCTTCAGCACATTTTAGGTTATATATGATGGTCGATTTTTCGTGGGGGAGGCAAGGCTGACCAGTAGGACAAGTACTACATGCCTCATGAAACCTGGGTACGAGCTGGATTCGTACCCACGACCGTAGGGGTGAACTTGAAACAGTGCCTCACCACTCTGGACCACCGGTACTAAAATCATTCATGCGACAGCATGATGGAAAATAAAAAAAGAACAGCCCAATATTGTATGTAGAGGGTGTGATCTTGTTATAGTGATAGAATCTGGTGGTGAGTTTGGCTAAATGCATCTATGTCGTACAAGGTAGAATACTAAACAAATGTACTCCGGACCTACCTTCGTGTATATACGTTTGCGCCTTGAGATAATTCTCTCTTCACGACCTGTCTTCCGTCGACAGTACCCTAAAATAAACTATGGTCCCGCAATAGACATTAACCAAACTAACTTTCCCCGCAGCGCGCTGCATGACGGTTTTTTGTCGGCGTTTTACACGGCAATGACCTCAAACAGTTTTTATATTTGTAACCGGAGGCCCCGGGTTCAATCCTCCGTGGTGCCACTGAGTTTCGTCGGTGTGTTCTTGGGCAAGACACTTTCCCTTAGCCTCGTCTGTCGGATGGGGACGTAAACCGGGCGGTCTCGTTTATCGGTCTGTCCTCCGAGCACGTTAAAGAACCATAGGAATCTATTCGATAATAAGAGTAGTGCACGGTTCCCGGATTCCTATGTATCCTTCCTCTCTCTCTGGGGCGGCTCTAAATAACCTATACTGTGTTGATGATCCATTAAACAACACTCAATATTTAAAAAAAAGGTTTATTCAAATTTGAACTTAATTGTTATACTAAAACTTTCGGTTTTTAGTTAACACTTACCCAGTCTTACAGACGGAAGCTGACATCTTTCATATTTTCTTTGATTTTGAAATATTACCAATCAGAATTTTAATGTTTTTTTTGTTTCGTGAAAACATCAATATTGGGCACCACCCCGAAACATTGGGGTATGGAGTCCTCCGGCTCTTACGCCTATGTTTATAAGAATATATAGAAACTCTCTCTCTATCTCAATGCTTCCACCCCACTCCTTCCTTCCCCACTCTCTCTCCCCTTTTCTCACTTTTTTCCCTCCCTACCTCTCGCTTTCTTTCTTTCTCTGTATCTCTCTTTCTCTGTGTGTGTCTCTCTCTCTCTTTCTCTATTTCTCTCTTTCCTTCTCCCTCTTTTTGACTATCTATGTCTCTCTCTCTGTCTCTGTGTCTCCCTGTGTCTCTCTATCCATTTTATTTTCAATTTCAAATTTTCAATTAATGCATAAATTAAGACGAATTCATTAAAATTATGTTGATTTATAATCTACTAATATGTGTAAACCATGCATGCATAACAAATACTATATCTCCATCTTTACCATTAGTTACGAGCCTCTACCAATATTCCAATTTCGATAAACAATGTCTCCCTTGTGTTTTGTGTCAATATACACTGCACACAAACACACACACACACACATAAAAATGGAGGATTATTTGTATATAATAGTTTCTTTGATGCAACGCGATAGTTGGAAAGGATACGTTTAATTATAGGTTTTGTTTTGGATTATATATAAATATGGACTTATAATGTTGTTTGAGTAAGTACATTTATAGCTTCCTTTTCAATTTCTAATGACTTGTATTTCCTATTAGGTCTTTCTACTGAAGATTGGTCTCATCAGCTCGGTGGTAAAATGCCGTCTGCTAAAATCCACTTTTATACCCGTTATAAGACCAGTGGTCGATTCACAAAGTACTTGAAGCGTCTCATACAGTACCGCCTTATCTCATTAATATTCAGTGAATTTATGTGGTGCGCATGTTGTATATATGAACCCACACGTATACAGTAATCACTTAGTACAACATGCGTAATAACCGTTAGATTTGTTCAGTTCTAGTGTGCCTTTTATCGGGATTGTGTAGCTTTAAGGTGGAATGAGGAGACCAACCGATCTTTGTCACAATATAGACGACACATAAATCGATAATTCGTAAAGTCGGTACTGCGTAATCTACGACGCGCTCTTGTCAGTGACTTGAGAAGTCTTACACGAGTTTGTATAATTTCCCTATATACTCGTACGTATATTTATTTACAAACAATTGACCCATGTAGTGGGTACATTTCTCTTATGCAATTTTCCTCGATTAAGGTATAGAATATGTTTGAAGGTCTGGATTATTTTTAGTTACGGTTGCCATCCTCGATGTCGAATTGACCTAATTTTGCCGAAATTCAAATTCATTTACCACAAAAAGATTGTGAAGGTTGATCAATATTGGTCAAACATTTCCTGAGAAGAAGTCTTCAAAGGAAATGAATATTGACGAGTGACGGTCGTACAGATAGACGAAAAACAAAAGATGATCACTTAGGTTCATAAGAGCTAAGCCGACAATTTGTAGATATAGCATGACCGTTATATGTAATTAGCAAATTGTTTATCATCAGTACAGACGTACGCGCAACGAGGTACAAAACTAAATGCGTTTTAAATTGAAATAAAAACTGCTAATTTTGCTTCTAAACAATTTTACCTGATATAGTTCCTACGTATGTATATAAAGGTTTACAACCTATTGTTAAAAGTTCTGTTGCAAAATGTCCGAGGTGTTTTGATAATTTCATTGTGAATGATACATTAAACTCATTATTACGACAAATAACTAAGATATTATTAATGACATTTCGCTATTAAGAGTTTATCAAATGTTTTCGAATTCTAATCTAAATTGTTTATATTAACAATATTAACAAATACAATTTTGATGAAAATGTTACAGTAATTTGGAGTGCTACAAAATACACCCGCATAGCATGACTATACGGTTATAAAAATATAACAACTCCTTTGTGGTTTCCTCTTAATTACCAGATATATATATTTGGTTATCAGGTTAATCATGTTCAGCTTGTTTTGACATTAATACACAAACGCCATGATATGTGAACAAAGCCAACAGTTCGGATACAATAGCAGCATTCTTCGATCTTCATCTCTCGATTTCAAATGATTACATGCTACATCATACGGGGCATGAATTGTGCTTAAAACAACACAATTTGAAAATAAACAAAGACATATTACGCCATTATCACGCCAACCCAGTATATATATATATATTTAAACTCGTATTGGCATGATGGGTTCGAGTTTGTATTTAATCTTGTCTTGTCGTACCCTTACCGGTTTGTTCTCTTGTTGCTCTGGCTTCTGCCAAGTCACTGAGTACTTACTTTGTGACTTTCTAAGCATTTTTTATATTGTATATGCATGATCATTTTGTGTTTTACTTATATTGCCTATTAGTGCTGCTTTGTTAGAGATTATTACCTGGCGGGGATATCTTTATTTACACTGTCCCGTTTACTGGGATGGCAAAAGGATAAGAGTAAGGTTTGGTGCACCCTAGAACCTGGCTTAAACATCCATCGTTTTTTTGCCACTGACCGTCCCAAGACGGTAGCCCTATTGTCAACCATTTTGAGTTTGTGATGTCTTATCTTGCCTTTTATTCATCTTTAAAGTTGTTCTTGGATTCTGTGTGTATTTATGGTTGACTGTCGTTCTTGCATGCTACTGTTCCTGTTCGATTTTTAAATCTGCGTTTACTGTTACGCAACTTATACCACGTGCTATACACGTAGTCAAATCAACGTAAACCACGTGCTATACATATACTCAACAAAACTTATACCACGTGCTAAACTGTAACATATACTCAACAAAACTTATACCACGTGCTAAACTGTAACATATACTCAACAAAACTTATACCACGTGTTAAACATATACTCAACAAAACTTATACCACGTGCTGTACATATACTCAACAAAACTTCATATGTGTCAGAGTTCAAGAATTTTGGTTTTCAGATCGGTCTTTTTTTCTATATTCGTCTAGTACTATTTAAGTTATCGGTGCAATGTATTATCTTGTTTTTTTATCTCATGTAGACAATGTGTCGCATCAAACCTTTATATTCCAGCATTAAATCTAGCAATTAAACTCAAACTAGAGACGTCAATCTGATTCATAAGTGTTGCCGCACCAAAGCAAAACATCTACATCAAACTATTAGAAATAGGTATTGTCATTATTATAACTAATTCACCTCCAACAAATAAAATAGTTTTTTCCCCCATCAAATTCAGCAACAACCCTGCTTGTAAATTAGAATCATTGAATATGTTTATTAGTACAGTATACAACATATAATATAATTATGCAGTTTTTATATAACATTCATAGGTTTATAGTTTTTATTACCCTAAAAACTGTTATTATATTATTATAATTTTTGGCGCTTGTTTTGTCAAAGTATTATTTGACTTTTCTGACACAATTTAATTAGTTATTGCGTACGTTATATATCAGTGAACCATGCAATTAAGTGGTAAATAAAAACTTATTTTTCAAAATTAGTTGAGAATAAAAATATCACAGCCGAAAGTTGTTTTAGATTTGTTGGACATTTTAAGTGCACGATTTTGTTCGATCAACAACTAGTCTCTTTGGTCTTAATTTTATTTCCAAAAATGGTTTTAATGTGTTGGAAAAATCTAAATAAAGACACCCTGAAAGTTTTATCGCAAACAAGTTAAATCGAAATAAAATTATTTTAGATCTTCTTATTTTCTACTGTCAGTGCAAAAATGAGTTTACCAAAGGCCCTACTAAATGCTAGATACCGTTCACACTCTCTAACAGCGGGGTGAGCATACCTCAATTAATATTTAACAATCGAAAATTTAAATACGAAATGTTAAGCCATCCCGAAGACGGCATGCATATGAGGATGAACATGAAACCTTCAATGTGGTATTTTCATACCATTCCATGGCCAGCGACGTATGGTCCCAGCTTCTAAAAATGCTTTGCCGTAAACGAGAAAACAATGGGCGAAATAAACAAAATGGAACCACCTATTAGAAATTTAAGTAAGAAAACAAACAACGATTTCCAAAGATCGGAATGAATAACAGTTTTGATTGCAAACCAGAAATATACTCGTTTAAAGTCAGACTATAACTCAACTCTACTTCAACTTAACAAAGCTAACATTTCAGATACTGTCGCTTCCTTTTTTGATTTGCATCGCTCTATTAAAAACAATGAATTAATTAGTAATATCTCTGACAAGAGAGATGATTTTAACTTTGATAGTGTTAATTATCCCCGAGATGTTTCTCTACTTATTCCTTTTTCTAGAGTTTGAAGTGGTGTAGAGGAATTTATATTCGTAATAGAAGCTACTCCAGCAAAGCTACCCTTATCATAAACTTCGAAAATCTTTGCAAAAGTGTCTTATCGTGACCCTAATCTACTTCTAAAATATATAAGTAATTTAAAAACTATTCTGCGACATTGACTATCACAATCTCACTTCTATGGTGATATAATTCACAAACTTCACAACGTCATCTTAGAAGTAAAAGGCGCTTTGTGCATTTCTAGGCTTTTGTTTTTTTGATATTCATATATACATGATAATGTATGTGTTATAATATTTGCCCTAAACGAGAGAGCAATGGGCGGAATAAATCAAATAGAATTTAGCTGGGAGCAGAGGTTATGAAGCCTGCGTATCACAAGTTACCGTCAAATGACTTAATTAAAAAGCAGATAACATATCCTAAATATGATTAAACTAACTCAGCACTTTTAAAGGCTTGAGTAGTGGAACCACCTATTCCATACTCCATTTGCAAATTAAATAGTCTGTATGTAAATATTAAACTACGAGTATTGCGTTTCATTTCCGTGTTAAAAAAACAACAAATGAATAAGAGTCAGTAAATTGATCCTTATTTAGTATGTTCATGCAAAACAGTTGTCACGATCTTAAAGGTACACATTGGGTACACACTGGGTGGTCTGCCTCCGCCACAAAAAAAATGACAGTCATATATAACATTAGATGTGTTGAAAATGACGTAAAACACCATACAAACAAATAAATGGACACATGGACATCATGAAATGTATATCAAGCATACAAATTAGCACACACTGATTTATACCAGTATCATTTAGACTTTAAACTTGCATTTAATTAAATTAAAAGTAGGCCTAATACAATTTGAACTTTTCATTGCTTTCGTTATTCTACCATAGGTTTACATATACTATTAGTGCAATATACGCACCGAATAGTAATATGCTAACAACATTTTGCTTTGAAAAATTTGACTATGTTTTAATAATGGTTTTCAAATATGCAAGTCATACCGAATAACCTTACAGGATGCTTCGATTTGATAAAACACAATAACAAGATAGTGTCCCTTTAATATCTTTTTTTTAAACCACAAGACACTATATGCCAAACTCATGATACTATATCGCAGCAGACACATGACAGGCATATCACAGGTATGTTTAAATACTCAAGCAATAAACATAAATGTCAAGTATAACGCAGAATGTATTTAACTACATAGGTGGACAACCGTGCATAGGGTTTATATTTTTTGTAGAAATGTTCTAAGGAGGAAATAATAAAATCAACAACCAGACAGTACTAATTAACAAGGTGAAGGGTTTAACTAATGTTAATAGAACGTGTTACTCAACCCATTTGCGATTACAATATTTCAATCGTATATATATATATATTGATAATATATGAAAAATATTCACAATATCATATGTTTAAATCAATTTACAAGGTGTTAGTAGCAGTGTCGGTTCAAGCTGATAATGTAAGCGACGCGGCCATCCAAAATAAACTGTATTAATTTTCTCTTAATTATGGTTTACCTCCTCTTTTAAATCAGAGAGCATCCGTTCACGTTCCTTAATAATAATGTAACCTTATCATTTACTGTTAACATAAAAAAAGGATAACACTTTTCAAACATAATACGCCGAACTATCATTGGACAAAGAAAAATGTATGCTGATAATACTTATATTAATAATGCTAATGACTTTTACTAAAGATAATTGCAATGTTTTGTCATTTAGATATACGTTTTCCTTTGACTAACAACGAATTAACCGGACACTGACATCCGCACGAAACAACATCAAATAAAACATTAAACAGGTGGATTCTAGGTAGTGTTAAAAGTTTTTATGCTCATCGACATTTTGGCTTATTTTATAAGGGGTTTCCTTAAATTGTCTTATGCTTTAAAATTAGTCACCTTTGAAAAGTTGTTTAATCGTCCGTTTACAGATGATTTTTCTTACGGATCTTTGATACGAGATTATTTCTATCTTTAAAAAATACTAATTGCCACGTATTTCACTTTTCACAGAATGGTATTACTTTCGAAATTAAATGGTATTGCTATTGAAATTAAATATATGTCATTGAGTCTTTTAATAAAATCACTGAACAAATAAATCGTTTACATCTTCGTTTCTGATATCTTAACCATATGTACATCTTACTCCTTTAACTCTTCATTCGGCGAACTTTTTCATGTTCCTTCCAATAATTGTACCAGGAGTTTTAATAACGGCTCAAACGTTTCAATGACTTCCTTGAATTACCTACTGTTAGAAAAAATCAAAAAATCTTCTTGTCTCCTTTCATCAATCTTAAACATTTTTAAAGATGACTAAAATGCAAGACACGACAACACAAACCTAAAAGGGTTGACAATAAGGCTACCGCCTTGGAACGGTCAGTGACAAAAAAGGGCCGCTGGGGCTTTAAACCAGTTTTTTTGTGTGCACCAAACCTCACTCGTACCCTACTGTCATCCCAATAAAACGAGACAGTGTAAAGAAAGATATCCCCGCCAGGTCATATTCTCTAACAAACAATGACGCATTAATAGGCAATACAAGTACAACACATAAATGATCATGTAAATTCCAAAAAAAAAGCCTAGAAAGCCACAAGGCAAGTCCTCAATGACTTGGCAGAAACCAGAGCAACAAGAGAACAAACCGTAAGAGTTACGACAAGACAAGACTTACGACAACCATCAGACGATACCGAGGGGCAAAGTGTTTACCTCCGTAAGTAAGGCCATTTCTAAGACGTTAGTTGTAATTATTTATCTTGCTATTCCACCATTAAATCAAGTGTTGATGGTAAAATGTTTCATGTCTAGTTTTTAATGCTTTTTTTTTATTTTGTATTACAATATACACGATCATATTTGTCTTATACTTATATTGCCTGTTAATTCTGCATAGTTTGTTAGAAGCTATAACCTAGTGGTGATTTTTTCACACTGTCCCGTTGTATTGGTATGACAATAGGGTAAATGTGAGGGTAAATGTGAGTTTTGTTTCACCCTAGGACCTAACACATTGCCACTTTCTTTGCCACTGATGGTTTCAATGCCATATTGTTATGTGTTGTGGTTGACTGTTTTCTGTGAATTCTACAGCGCCTGCTCGACATTTTCTTTGCCTACTTTTGTATTAGCTAGTGTTAAATGGTGTTAAGGTTAACTTTTCTTTCTTAATAGGGTCGGAGTACATGCAGTATGGAAACATTTGTGAATACTGTAGCGTATAAACAAGAGGTTCTTGAATTTACATGGATTATTTAATTTTTATATGTAATGTAGATTATTTGCAATAAATTAACCGCTGTTTGTGGCGGGTTTTCTATACATACAAACTAGCAATTGAATTCCATGTTCTGTACTCCCAGATGACTCATGCGAACACACAAGAATCCTTTCTTAAAGTTTCCCTTACTAACAAATCCATACCAGCTTCGACAAAACACAAACCCTTTCTTACAGCTTTCCGTACTACCAATTCCATACCAACTTTCTCCAGTTTGACTCCAATTTTGCTGTGTCAATAAACACGAACAATGTCATGTTACGTTTGAAAACATATTTAGTTCCTTGTAAAAATGTCTGATAATTAAGACTACGCTCATGTGTTATGTGTTATTTAATAGCATACGTTATGATGTATAGGAAAACCGTCTTTTAGCAATCATTATTACAGATAATCATGAATCATGGTAGGTTTTGAAGTCTAAAGACTCAATAAAACCGAGTCTGCTATTTTTCTCTTTTGTTTGTGTTTGTTGCTTCCAATGGATCACCTTTTCAGTATTTATTGACATTCACACTAGCGTTTGTTTAGTGCTGTGTGGCGACCGTAATAAGTCGCCCCGACTACACATCAGTAGTGTTATTATTTACTGTTCCTTTGGGATCATCAAAACCATTCTGTGTTGCTTTAAAGAAGAATATCGCTTAAGCAGGTGCTAGGAGGCGTGAGAGGTGTTGCATATTATAATTACCTTTCATGAACAGACTCAATAAAATCGAGTCTGCTACTTTTCTCTCTTGTTTGTGTTTGTTACTTCCAATGGATCACCTTTTCAGTATTGATTTACAAACATGTTGTCATATTGTACTTTGTTGAACCTACACGCTATTACAGTACACCTTATATTAACGGTTATATTTATGAACAGAACATGATAAAACTATTACAACACATACAAATGCAGCCTATAAATAATATTCAAATTGCAGAGTTTGAATGGTAGGTCAGCTGTTTTATCTCTTTTGAAGAAAATGCAGAAAGGACCTTTAATCTACGCACTGCCATTATCGAGGTATTCTTTATTTAATGCCAATTTCAATTGTAATCATTCAAGCGTTGTGATTTTGCAAACGTGCTTAAGAAATCGTTTTTTGAATAAATTGAATGAAAAAACTTGGTCTCACGATGTTCTCCCAAAATTAGCTTGACACATTTCAGAAAACCGCAAATGTCAAATAAAATCTTCGTTTTGAGGCGTTCCATACACTTGACGGTTGATGGTGTAATAATGCGTGTCTGTCAGATCGGCATAGGTATTTTGCAGTTGTCACGGTTGTATCATCGCGCATCATTGCATATGGTTAGTAAATGTCATAATGTAATTGATGGATATGGTATAATTGAAAACCGCAAAAAAAAACTTCTTTTGTTGTTGTTTTATTTAAGAAAAAAATCATTTAAAGATGGTTGGACTATAAGATTGTAGATCGAGCAATCATAAACGGATCTTACTATGATCTGGGGAATATTTTGAGAAAAAACAACATGTATAGATGGTAGGACTATATGATTGTACAAGCAATCATTATCAGGTCTTATTATGATCTGGGGGATATTTTGATTTCATTTTATCAACAAGTCTTATATACTGACCCATTCTTTGAACAATAAAGTTCTTACGTGAACAAAGTATTGCTTCCACGGCATAATTGAATTATTTATTTTTTATAAGTTAATGTTAATATAAAGAACTATCTCAAATCATCATGATCATAGCTTAATATTTAAAAAGAAAAGTACGCTGGTTTTCTATCTTCAATCAGAAAAGAAGTATGTTAAAAGACTGTTCAAGTCCGTAAAAGCATATTAAAAATGAGATATAGGGTCCTATAGAAACCACAGCGTCCGAACGCAATGGCAAACAAGGACTTGAAAACACAATGAAAGAGACAAGAAACAACAGAAAGGGTGGTGAAGACAGGTTTACCGACTTGGAACGGTCAGTAGGCAATAAGGCCTACTGGTTAGCTTGAATCGATTTTTAGGCGCACAATCCTCGCTATTATCCTGTCTTCAGCGCCCGAATAGACAAGACAGTGTAAACATAACTACATCCCGTCAAAAGGAAATCTCTAACAATAAAGTCCACATCCAGAGAAACTAACTAAAGAAACACATACAAAAAAATAAAAATAAATAAACATCTCAGGATGTATCCAGAATCGTACTGAACAACCACAGTAGTTGCAGCTAAAGAGAAAACCAATCTAGGGTACGACCAGAAAACTCGAGGGACGAAAGCTCATGCACCCACCTCCCTTAGTTGGGGTTTCAGTAGGTACAATCATAGAGTCCCAAGAGGTAGTCCAGTCATCGCACAAGTGAAAAGTGAAGCGTAATGACTGACTGTAGAGGGGTCACTCACTAAACATGCAGTGCGCTGTAAAACTTAAAACTTAAAACGATCTATACAACAAAAAATCAATGGTACAGTGCGGACCTACGGTGCCATTGCGTTTGGTTCTACTGGACCGTTTTTCTCATTGTGTAGTCTTGAGTTTTACCAATGAACATAAAATAATGCACTGAACAACACATAGAAACACGTTTATCATTGAATTAGAAGTAGATATAAAAGTCGAACATGAAAGGTAGCATTCAAAGACCACAGTCAACCAACACGCAAAATACAATATTTCTGGAAAACCTACCATCTTGCTAACATTTTGAGCAAACGCAATACAAATATAGAAGTAAATTGACAACAACTAGTTAGTTTGTATACAAGGCATTTGAAATCACTAAGGATTTTATTTTTCAGTAAATAGTCAACTCAGATTAATATAATCGCCGTCAATCTACACTAGCAACAGTTTGTGTGGTTAAACACTAATTGTGTTAGAAAAAAGCAAATGCCATTTTGCGTATTAAGTCTGTGTATTGTGTATAGCTCAAACAAAACCAAAGTAAACACACTCCATGTCCACCGCCATATGCATGCCATCTTCGGGATGGTTAAACTTTTGTACTATTGATTTTATGAATATTGGGTTCTGCTCAACCCGCTCGTGAACAGTCTCAATCAAACCGAGACTGCAATATTTCGTATGTGTCGTGCTCGGCGGTTGCCAAAGGACCATTATCAAACTCTCTCTTATATATTCATCGATTTAATATGGACAGCATTTTAACGTTTGTTTCTGTTTGTTTTACAATTATACAAGTATATAAAACATATATATGTACTAGTTTGCTCGTATATGTAGTGCGTCCGTGACCGAGTGGTTACAGTCCTTGACCTGAAATAATTTTCCCTTCATCGCTGTATGTTCGGTCCCTCATGGACCAGGACTTTTTGAGTGAAATGTGAGGAAGCTATCAAGCTGACTTGAGGAACGTCTGCTGTTCTACCCAAATGCCCGTCCGTGCCCGAAAGTTTCCCGGACGGGCACCTGAGATTTTCCTGCATCATTATCCCATCATATGACCTTAGCTGTTGGTACGACTATAAAATCAAATTCAGTGCTTTATACATGACTAGCATTAACGTTTGGTTTTGTGCTATGATATATGCAATTAAGTATGCCTAATTGCATTTATATTAATTGTTTATTGGTGTAATCGTAATCCTGTATATATAATAAAGGAAGAAAAAATGAACTCGGGTATTTCCGTTATATAATGTATGGATATTTTGCTGCTGTTAATCGTATGGTACATGGGTACAACGGACCTTTCCTTTCGGACCCACCCACACCGCCCCCACCCCACGCCCCACCCCACGCCACTACCCAACGCCCCCACCAACTAAATCAACACATAACACACAAAAGGTTATCCCTTCAAAGTTTCATTACTGTTAGTATACGCGTATGGCTCAGGCAATTGAGCAAACTTAGGATGTACAATTTTGCAATCTCTTTACATTAACCAATGTAGTGAAATGGCTCAAATTTTCAGGGGAATTTCAACATTCATGAATTTCATGTTACAATGTGTTCTGTGACAACAACGTCTACAACAGCACAGTTTTGTCCTTTCTCTAACTAGCGGCAATCATTGTACAAAATGTATTTTTTGTCTGATTTCTCAGGAATATTACGTGGAATTAAGAATACAGTATATACAGAATATAGCGGAAATTCCCGAGTTACGTTTCTTTTTTCCTTTAGTGTATGTGTTGTTTATGCTAACCTTTTTGAAATATATGCTATGTAAACATTGCTACACGTTTCATGTAAATAATTTGAGTTTCTAGTTAATCACGAATACTCTTTAAATGTATAACATAAAATATTATAATTAAAATAATAAATATTATAATTATAAATATTATATTAAAATATTTAACTCTTCGAGAGTTTGTCTAGAAAATGAATCAAATGTAAATCCTCTAATCTCTTCAAAAGAATATGCAATCAATTATTATAGTGATGCATATTCAAATAACATAACGGGTTTACAGATATCGGTGGTACTTTTGTTTTCTTACTTTAATTTCGATGGGTTGTTCTACTACACAAGCCTTTAAAGGTTATGCGTATTGTTTAATCACTCTTAGGGTATTTTGCCTGCTTTTTAATTTAGTCTTTTGACTGTTACATGTGAAACACGGGCTTCATAATTTCTGATCCCAACTAAATTCCGTTTTGTTTATTTCGCCCATTTATCTTCTCGTTTAGGACAAAGCGTTTTGTTAGAAACTGGGACCATACGCCGCTGGCCATGGAATGTTGTGACCATTTCAGTTCAGACAATCGAACAGGCAGGACGTGTTGTGGCTGTCAGGAACCGTGTGCCCCGGCAAGGCGTGCCGCTGACTGGAATCAAACCACAAAACAGCGTGGAGGTCAGGCATTGCTTGCCTCAAATTGTACATATATTCTTCACCTATTTGTACGTGCCCTAAGGAGTGTCGCTTAGAGTTTCTACTGGACTGGACGAATCTGGATTCGACGATATGTCAACTGTCACCTGAGTTCCAGGTGTAACAGTGGGGACCTACGACGGACACAGCACCACCACAGATGGACGGACCTTTGGCGGTGGATTAATCCTGTGAGATACACACTGGCTGTGGGCGTGGGCAGTAAATAATTCCGCGGCCAGTGTGAATACCGGAGGAGCCATCACTATGCGTAAATCCACCAACACGGACTCCACGAGCGATGGCATTGACCTACGTGCACCATCTAATCATCTGTTTCCTGATTGGCAGGGACGATTTCGAGCCGGCAATTAGACCTGGTCACAATTCTGCAGTCAGTCCGATTGGCCAAAATCTACAAATTTCTACAATTAATCTTCCTCGAGAATTAATTCAACTACAGATTATCTACGTCGGACTTTTGCGCTCCTATCAACTCTACTACTGCTGTTCTACAGTAAACGTCTTTGGACGAGGCATCTACTTGACCGGACTCTTCGCGACCGTAATCTTCTTTGGAAATGCTCGTCAAAAGCCCTTGTGCCATAAGGCGAGGATAAATGAAAACTTCAACTACTACGGAATGGTGCGAACATACCGTATTTAAGGTTCCATGGTCACCGCCGTATGCATAGCAAATTCGGGATAGCTTAATTTTCTGTACTATTGATATGTTTAATACTGCTCAACCCGGAGTTAGAGGGCGTGAACGGTAGCAAGCACTATTCACTACCGTTCATGAACAGTCTCAGGCAAACCGAGACTGCAATATATTTTGTATTTAACGTGTTCGACGATTTCCAAATTTCTCCTTTCATACTTTTATGAGTATAAACTTGCTGATGTAATTGTATGAAACGATCTGTATCATGTTATTCGAATGTAAATGTATGTATTTTGTATAAATAAATTGTGTTAACTGTTTGCATTTTCACAGGCATATGTCGTATTGCGATTATGAATAAGAGATGTATGTATATTATTATTTTTTTATTGTTGGCCAAATTAACAATTTTTTCCATGCAAGTGAGTCGAACTAACTTAGTGTGATTGAAAGATATGAGTGTAAAACAATTACAAAAGCTTTTCATATACATGATGCATACATTTAACTAAACTTAAAGTCAGTATTAAATCAAATATTACCAAAAACGACAGCATGGATATGTCTTTAGCAAGAACTAATAGCTACGAACGTTATTGCAAATGTTTTTGTAATCAAATAAATCAAATAAAACAAAAGACTGTTGATAAAGAAGTTAATATACAAATGCGCGATGATCACGTATTATTAGCTTGATTTATAAACTTTATATGGTTTTGTGGTAAATCTGGGTATATAAAACCCTCTGTTTGTGAAGTTAAACAGTACAAGGCTTTCCACTGCCCAACACGTTACAACTTTGAGATTCGTTCCCGTTCGTTTACACCAGCAACATGAGAGCATCCGTCGCCATTTTGTTGATCTCTTGTTTGATCGGACTTCTGTCACCAGCCCAGGGTAAGTTGGGTTTAAACATACTTGTTTATATTTGCATATATTTCTTCAGTAAACACATTGCTAGGGTGCGAGGTATAGTGGTAAACCGTCCGTCTACAGATCGAGCGGTCGTGGTTTCGATCCTAGTCATGGCCCTTACTGTATCTTTGAGCCAGATAATTAATCGGCATTGCTTAGTACTAGTTGTACCCAGGAAGGCATCGAGAGTGATTAATATATGTTGCAATAGCTTGTTTCACAACCGATGTAAAAGAAATATGTTTAATCTAAGTAATAACACAACTAACGGGACTCTACGGAAGCGGTTAGGGAACTTATTTAATTACTTTATCTACCTTTTTTTTTTTAATTTCGTTAGTACACTATACAAATAAATCAAATATGTCACATTACGAGATTCTTAACAAATGATAAAATATATAGTACACATTACACATTAGCTATGACATGTTAACCTATGATATTGTTTTTACTTTTATCTTAGGAATAATTTCATTTTCAAGTATGACTAAAATTGTCTAGTTTTCCATATGATTAAACATAATTCAATGAAAGTATCCACACAATATATTTCTGTCTTAAATGCCCCCTGCATTTAGTAACGTCTTCTGGAGAATAAGTGTCTACCTTTAGGTTATTTCTGTGATTTACATTTTGAAAAATAACACGCTAGAAAGCGGGGTTTACTTTATACAGATCGAAAGGGGATTTGTTTTAACCCTCGGTACAGCCATAGGGTCTGGCAGAGTACTCAAAGACACATTTGGTTAGTCCCATCGCGAGTTGGCATTCAATTGTGTATACTAAGTGTTATGACCTGCAGTCTGATTCATTCCTACCATTACGCAGGTGAGCGTTCTCGGTCTGGAATGTGACATGGGGTCAGTTACTCTGATTCTAATCTGTATAAACCATGCCCATAATTTTCTAAAATATGCAGTCGTAATGAATATCATTTGAAATATGGCGTTTTATTATTGACATTTTGTTCTTCTTAATTCACATCTTTTACATGGACTGAAGGAAGCGATCTGAAATAATGTTGAGGGTTTCATTTCCTATTCGACTTTTATATGTAACTTTGATGTGTATTAAATTATAGATAAAACACACCATTGTGTGTTCAACTTCATATACAAAAGTACAAGTGCGCGTTAAACTGGTCTCATGTTCTGCTCGGTTTTAATTTTTGTTGATGAACAAGTTTGATCTCGATAATTATTTTGTGTTTATAAAATCCATTAAAATAAGACGAGGAGAAGATCAATAGTATTATATGTGCACAACTGATGGCTCAACTGAATAACTACATGTATACACATACATGTTTTGAATTTTAAAATTTGAGCACATACCTCATACCTATAAGTAGACACCGTAGTGGTATGGCAGAAATAAATACTGAACCAGAGATCCATTGAAAGTAATAAACACAAACAAGAAAAAGAATGTATCAGACAGGTTGTATTAAGTATATTTATAAGAGGTAATACATTTTTGAAACACCTCTCACGCCTCTAGCTCCGGCTTTGCTCTAAAGTCACACATATTGTGCTTAATTATCCCAAAGGACCAGTAAGTAATAACCCTACTGATATGTAGTCGGGGCGACATTTTATAACCGCCACAAAGCACTTAACAAACACTAGAGTGAATGGCAATAATGAAATATTGTTAAAAGCGACGTTTATCCCACACATACAAACGTACCAATCGGTATTCTGTTCGAACGGAACACTCTTCTTTTGTTCTAACAGCCTGAATGTTACGTTGCTGTGAATTGAACATTTTCTTTTGGGTTACACATTTTACATTTTCATTACAGGATGGTGGATGAAACAAAAGTGCAAGAAATGGCCATGTAATACGGTGGTGGATATGGAATGGGCGGTGGATATGGAATGGGCGGTGGTTACGGCGGTGGATACGGAATGGGCGGTGGTTACGGCGGTGGATTCGGCATGGGCGGTGGTTACGGTGGTGGCTATGGAATGGGCGGTGGTTACGGCGGTGGGTTCGGAATGGGAGGTGGTTATGGCGGCGGTTACGGTATGGGCGGTGGTTATGGCGGTGGCTTGGAATGGGCGGTGGTTACGGCGGCGGTTATGGAATGGGCGGTGGTTACGGCGGCGGTTATGGAATGGGTGGTGGTTATGGCGGTGGATTCGGAATGGGTGGAGGTTACGGCGGCGGATATGGAATTGGCGGCGGTATTAAAGGGAAAAAGTATGGACGATAAATGAATATATATGCCGACTTGATATTTTTGTGATGAAACTTTTGCTAAATAAAACTTATGGAATATTCCACATGTTTGTGTTATTCACTGTACTCATGCACTCCTTAATATTTGTTTATTATGGTCATAGCTGCGTCAATTTCTGAAACTAACATAGTATTTGTTATAATAAGTGTTCAGAAGTCTTTCAAATTAAGGAATTAAAACTTAAGCACATTCGAGATAAAAAACGTCGTAAAACATTATCAGATTATGTTTAATTTCTATTCAATTGCCATTGCAACAAATATAAGCATGATAATTTAACTTAAGACCGTAAATTCGTAAGTGAGTAATAAAATATGTTGCGGATATATAAATTATTTTGGTCTGAAATAAAATACAGTCTTATAAATACATTAAACTATTCGTTTGAAAACGGAAATTTAACGGAACTTCAGAATCAATGTTTAATAAACTTAATACCTAAAGGAAACAAAGACTTAACTAGCATTTCAAACTGGAGACCAATAACATTATAAAACGTTGACTATAAAATAGCAACGAAGCAACAAAGGCAAATAGATTAAACACAGTTCTATTTAAGATAATTCATAATAGCTAGACTGGTTTTATTAAAGGACGCTACATAGGAGAACATATAAGATTAATGTATGGTTTGAAAATGATAGATATACGAATATACTTAACCTCCATTAAACCTCCATCATGGGTAAAACGAATAAAAGACCCAAATAATAAGGAGTGTAGAAAATATTCTACATGAAGGAACTCGAATGCTATGGTGGAAATTTAATTTTCAACTGTAATATCAATGTAACATATATTATGAGCTTTAAGTTTTAAACACATTTTTAAATGACATTTGAAGGCGTGGTGTACTGCTAACTTTGCAAAAAGCCTAAAACATATACATGATCAAATATTGTGGAACAATAGCAATATAAAACACAGTTGTTGACCCTTACTATATCTTTATTGGATACAGAAATGTACTGTATGCATCCATGATATATATATATATATAATACAACTGATAGAAAATAAAAACATTAATTCAATCCAAATGATTTTGACATACATGCAAGAGAATTCTTAAAATATCACCAACTTATATCTTTAATACCAAAGCAATGGTTGCATGAAATCAGCGTAGAAAATGTCAACATACTAAAACAAAAAACGTTATGCGAATGCATTATGGAAAGCCTTCAAACTCAGTCAATAGATATCTCACAAAACTTCAAATAGATAATTTAAAAGATGACACAAAATCGAAATCACAATTAAGTGGGAAAATATATTTTCACATACTACTATGAATTGGAGGTACATTTATAGAAACATATTCAGATGGAGTAAATATAAAGATCTCAATGGCTTTTTGCAGAAGCCAAAGCAGCAAGAGAGAAAACAACGACAAGACAATATTGAATTCAAACATGAAAAGTTAGATAGACGTCATTATATGGTCCGCAATATGTCGGGTCATCGCACAATTAAAGAAGAAAGCATAGTTTCGAACTGTATATGGATCAACTACTTAACATTCAGTGTGTTGTAAAATAATAGTTTCGTAGCCTCTACGAAGTTTGTAAATAAAATCACAACAGAAGTCAGATTGCATCATACGAGCTAACAAAGATCTATTCAAAGAGAATCTTCTCAATTGAAAATGGAAAAATAATAAGAAAACTTTATGACAAGAAAGAGGATTGTTTTCGATATCCTTAATTACCCCTAAATAGACGGGGACGTTCTCAGAACAAAATCTGATGTTGTATAGGTTTCTCAACTTATTTGTTTTTCTAGAGCTTATAGTCGAGTTGAGGACTTTAATATTTGTCACCTTTGTATAACTAAAAATCTGCGTCATCAAAGCTACATGTACTATTACCATAAACTTCATAAAACCTTTGCAAAATGTATTAGTATCAATTGATCTGCATTTAAAATATAAAGTAATTTGAGAAGTCTTATGCGACAAGGACGTAGACGTAATTTACAAACTTCGTAAAATATTTGGTCATGATCACCTTCATAACGTCTTTATTAAACTTGTTAAAAATGTTGAGCCAAAGAGGTTACGATCCTATCATTTTGCAACGCACTGCATGGTTTAGTAGTTGGCACAGACCCTATCATTGTGCAGCTCACTACAGGTTTAGTTGTTGGCCCATTTACAGTTGGCCACGATGCTTTCCTCTTTAACTGTTCGATGACCGGACAGATTGTGTCAAAATAGTATTTCTCAGACACTTTATAATGCATTTATGTACATCAGGTACCGTCAGACACCATCCACTGCGAAACTCCGTTCAACATATATCTGACGGCTTCTTCACGATGCTCTATACGTGAACTTGGCATAAAGAAAACTACAAAATTTGACCAAAAAAACTGGATTCTCGATCGATGATGACTTGCGACATAAATTAAGGCAAACATGGACATGCGATATGAGTATATATTCCAAGACCCGTGCATATCGTGCATTTGTTAAATTTTGTATTTCATGCTTTACTTAAGAGTAGTTTTGAGTAGACACTATGGTAGAGGTATCGGCGGCGACTTACGCTCACTAGTAAATTAACAATAGATTAATTGAACAAATAAAATGTTATATATACTGCCTCTAAAATAAAGTTGCGTTTCTTTATCTTTAAGTGTATATACCTGTATGACTTAAATTCCTCTTTCAACATAGTTTCGCTCCAGACATAGTCATATCTGATAAGAAGAAATATAAAAAGATCGGACAGGGAAAGTAACATTCAAGGAGACAGTCAACCACAAAACACAGAAACAAACATGCAAACAGACAAACAAGAAGGCAAAAGTAATAATAAAAGCAAACGACATCACAAACACAAAAGGGTTGACAATAGGGTTACCGCCTTGGAACGGTCAGTGACAAAGTAGGCCACTGGGGGTTTAAACCGGTTCTAGGGTGCACCAAACCTCACTCTTACCCTACTATACCCCATTAAAACAGGACAGTGTAAATAAAGAAATCCCCGCCATGATCTAATCTCTAGCACTATATCCAACGTCTCCCTTTTTAGCCAGTAAATGTTTCACATTTGTTGGAACATATATTCAATGGTGAAAACTGTATCAAGTGTCAGACTATTCAAGGCTCAGTTCGTGAATATTCTACAGGTAGATAATAAAATCGAACAGGAAATTCAAGGACCACAATCAACCAAATATATGCATAGAAACAAATAACAATTACAAGGATAAAGGCAAGATATACTATATCGCAAACATAACAGTGTTGACAATAGGGCTTCTGCCTTGTAACGGTCGTCAAACGGGACTGATTGATCCGGATTTAGATAGACGTCGGGATATTACTTTCACAAACTTCGAAAATCGTTAGCAAAACTTTATTATTGTATCCCTTTAAACATATAAAAGTAATATAACAAGTTTTCTGCGACAAGGAATATATAACAACCTGACTTGTATTGTGACTTTATTTACAAACCTCGTAGAGGCTATGGAACTATTATTTTACAACGCACAGAATGTTAAGTAGTTGATCCATATACCATCTATACAGTTCGAAACTATGCTTTCTTCTTTAATTGTGCGATGACCCGACATATTGGGGACCATTTAATGCCGTCTGTCTGATCCTGAATGGGATGGCAACTTTTGATATTAGTCTTCAAAATTATCTTAGCGTTGTTTTTTCTCTTGCTGCTTTGGCTTCTGCAAAGTCACTGAATAATGCCTTTGTAGCGATCTAGACACGTGTTTTTTATATTCATATATACACGATCATCTTTGTTATACATATATTGCCTAATAAAGCGCCTAGTTTGTAATGTAATGTAAGAGGATGAAGCTTGCCGAGGATTTCTTAATTTATACTGTCCCGTTTTATGGGGATGACAGTTGGGTAAGAAAAAATAATGAATCCCATATTTTATCTGGTTTAACCCCCTAGCGGCCTTTTTGCCACTCATCGTTCCAAGGCGTAACCCCCTTCTGTCAACCAATTTATGCTTAAGATGTCGCATACTTTGCTTTTATAATACCTTGTAATTGTTGTTTCATGTATGTATTAAACTTATATTTATATTGCCTATTATGCTGCTTTGTTTGTCAGAGAATATAACCTGGCGGGGATATCTTTATTTACACTGGTTCAAACACCACAATGTCATTTTTTGCCACTGATAGTTCAAATGCGGTAGCCCTATTGTCAACCCGTTTGTGTTTATGATGCTTGTTTCTGTGCGTGTTTTTGGTTGACTTGGTTGATACAATGACGTCCAAATACCCTTTATTTCAATAAAATATTCAAACAAAGACAGGAAGCAATTGCAAATAATGCTTCCTTACATTAATTCTTATTAACACATCTTGGTTTTATTAATATGTATCGGTTACAAAAGAACACCGTTATATCCGTAACATATGTTATTAACACAGTTACGAATTTACGGGCCTAACTTAAATTATCCTGCTTATATGTGTTGCAATGGCAATTGAATAGGAATTAAACACAATGTTTTACGAAGAGTTTTTTCTCGAATGTGCTTAACATTTAGTTCCCTAAGTTGAATGACTTCTGAATACTAATAATAACTATACTATGTTAGTTTCAGAAATTGACGCAGTTATGGCCATAATAATCACTATATTAAGGATTGCTTAAGTACAATGAATAACACAAACATCTGGAATATTCCACAATCAAGTTTTATTTAGCAAGTGATTCATGACAAAAATATCAAGTATTATATATTTTCATTTATCGTCCATATTTTTTTCCTTTATAACCGCCGCCAATTCCATATCCGCCGCCGTAACCTCCACCCATTCCGTATCCACCGCCATAACCACCGCCCATTCCGTAACCGCCGCCGTAACCACCGCCCATTCCAAAGCCACCACCGTAACCACCGCCCATTCCAAAGCCACCACCGGAACCACCGCCCATACCGTAACCGCCGCCATAACCACCGCCCATTCCATAACCACCGCCGTAACCACCGCCCATTCCATAGCCACCACCGTAACCACCGCCCATGCCGAATCCACCGCCGTAACCACCGCCCATTCCGTATCCACCGCCGTAACCACCGCCCATTCCATATCCACCGCCCATTCCATATCCACCACCATATTTACATGGCCATTTCTTGCACTTTGGTTTCAACCACCGTCCTATAATCAAAACGTAAAATTAGTAATTCTAGTGTTTGTTAATTGCTGTGTGGCCGCTGTAAAGCGACGCCCCGACTACATTCAGTAGGATTATTACTTACTGGTCCTTTGGGATAATTAAGCACATTATGTGTGTGACTTTATTTCAAATAATATTCATTACGACTGTATATTTTAGATAATTATGGACATGGTTTATACAGATTAGAATCAGAGTAACTGACCCCATGTCACAATCCAGACCGAGGACGCTCATCTGCATAATAGTAGGAACGAATCAGACTGCAGGTCGTAACACTTATTATACAATATTGAATACGAACTCGCGGTGGGACTAACCAAAGTTGCCTTTGAGTACTCTGCCAGACCTTATGGTTTTACCGAGGGTTAAAACAAATCCCCTTGCGGCCTGTATAAAATATACCCCGCTGTCTAGCGTGTCATATTTGAAAATAGAAATTCACAGACATAACCTAACAGATAGACACTTACTCTATAGAAGACTGATACTAAATGCAGTGGGCATTTAAAACAGGCATACTTTATATTTGATCATTTGTTCAGAATCCCGTAAGGTGACACATTTAATTTATTTTGAAATTGTAACAACGAAGTTAAAACGCAATAAGTAACTCAAGTAATTAAATAAGTTCCATTACCGCTTCCTTACACTCTCGTTAGTTTGTATAATTACTTAGTTTAAACATATTTCTTTTACATCGGTTGTGAAACAAGTTATTATTGCAACATATATTAATCAATCTCGATGCCTTCCTGGGTGGAAATAGTACTAAGCAATGTTGATTAATTATCTTTCTCCAGGTTACAGTCATGGCCATGACTAGGATCGAACCCACGACCTCTCGATCTGTAGACGGACGGTTTACCACTATACCACGCACCCCAGCAATGTTTGTACTAAAGAAATATATTCAAATATAAACACGTATGTGTAAACCAAACTTACCCTGGGCTGGTGACAGAAGTCCGATCAGGCAGGAGATCAACAAAATGGCGACGGATGCTCTCATGTTGCCGGTGTAAATGAACGGGAACGAATCTCAAAGTTGTAACGTGTTGGGCAGTGGAAAGCCTTGTACTGTTTAACTTCACAAACAGAGGGCTTTATATACCCAAATTTACCACAAAACCACCGAAGGGATATAAATCAAGTTAGTAATACGTGATCATCGCGCATTTGCATTTTTAACCACTTTATCAACAGTCGTTTGTTTTATTTGATTTATTTGATTACAAAAACATTTGCAATAAAGTTCGTTAACTATTAGTTCTTGCTAAAGAATTATACATGATGCATTTTTTATAATATTTGATTTAATGCTGACTTTAAGTTTAGTTAAAAGTATGCATCATGAATATGAAATAGTTTTTGTAATTGTTTTACACTAAAATCTTTCCTTCTTACTAAGCGCTTTAGCACTTTATTTCGAATCACTTGCATGGAAAAGGTTAATTTGACCAACAATAATAAATAATAATATACATCAATCTCTTATTCATAATTGGAATAGGACATACACCTGTGATAATGCAAACAGTTTACACAATTTATTTATACAAAATAAAACAACATACAAACATTTACATTCGAATAAGATGATATAAATCGTTTCATATAATTACATCAGCAAGCTTATACTCAAAACAGTATGAAAGGAGAAATTTGGAAATCGTCGAACGCGTTAAATACAAAAAAGATTGAAGTCTCGGTTTGACTGAGACTGTTCATGAACGGTAGTGAAAAGCGTTTGCTACCGTTCACGCCCTCCAGCCCCGGGTTGAGCAGAACTCAATAGTAATCATGTCAATAGTACAGAAATTTAAGTTATCCCGAAGAGGCGGTGACCAGCTTTGCATTTCACTATTATATTACGCGCATATAATTCCATGGCCGGCGGCGTATTGTCCCAGTTTCTAACAAAACATTTTCCCCTTAACGAGAAACAATGGGCGAAATAAACAAAACGGAATTTAGGTGGGATCACAGGCACCAGTCAAAAGACCAAATTAAAAAGCAGGCAACATATCCTAAGAATGATTAAACAATACTCAGAACCTTTAAAGGCTTGAGTAGTGGAACCACCACTATGATTCAACGTGGAAGCAGGACTGGGAACGACTGTTAAACTCAAGACTTGTAACAAATGTCGAACTCAGGACTTGGGTGGATGCTTATGAATACAAAATAGAGGGTGTGGCTTATTTCTTCTACATGCATATGCATGTTAATATTACCTCAACTATGCTTATGAATTTATTTTCATATCGTATATATATATCTCATTGCTAACATGTTTACACTAAATTTTGAAAGTTTTAAAGTGTGTATTGTATACATGGTACATAGTATAGTATACATATACGCAAAAAATATATCATCAAAAGGTGACCAACTTATTTTCAGAAATGGGGCGTACAATAGTTATATAAATGAAACCTGCTAGTCACAACATGAAATTGAAGTGTACACCTTGTGAACATATAGATATTCAAGCAAGTTCATATAACTTGAATTCCCGACAATCGGTACCAGCAGTAGTTGATTGATATCGTTCACGAAGCTTCTGTATCGAAACACTACCACAGGTAATACGTTTTTATTTCAAATTGCATTTAGATACCATTTGCTACTTGCCCAGTTCCCATCAAGTATGCATAAAATGGAATTCATTTGCGTTCATTATTCAGTATAGTGGCATTCTGTTTGCCTACATCTACATTCCGTTCATTTCATAACGAGTTTTTCTATGATGGATGCAATGTTAATAAACGAAACTTTGCGATCATTTAAAAGAACAGAAATGCATTCGTTAACGAAATCGAATGCATGCATTTGGATGCAAAATGTAAAATACCCTAACTTTTCGTTCGTTCGTACAATATGTAATAATCGCAACATCTCTCTAGGTAAATGAAGCTATTGTCCTATTTCGACTCGATCGCGTTCATTTGAAACATGCATTTAAGTTTCCGCGTTTGGTTTAAGTGTTTGCCGATTTAAAAACATGATGTTCATGTAGGCACTTTTTCAAGAATGAATTATTAAGATTTTCTGTACACACAAAATAGCAATGAGGAGTAGCAGTGACTTGTCTCCCCTAATAACTCTTCTCAAACGACAAGGTCCAACTGTTTGGATCACCTCTGCTGTTATTGTTATTGAATAATATCAGTATGCATGTCAATACTCAATTATAAATAAGCTCTCTTATTCTTCGAATAGTCGAGCTAACAATTGTGAACTATTTTTCCATTAAAAATGGAAAAACATGTTTAACATTTGTAAATATGTATGAAGAAAAATACCCCTTCAATGCGTTGTTTTAAAGTCTTATTGTTGATACTTAGTTATGCAAGAAATACTATTGGATGTTCACAGCATCTAATATTAATACAATGATAAACACTGAAGATATCAAATATCAGGACAACGGCAGGGAGTGCTGATGAGGCTAGAAAGGAGACCATTTAACTAACACTGCTATCTCCCATTTAATTCCATGTTCCATGCTCCCAGCAGATTCATGCGAAAACACACGAACCTTTTTGTACAGTTTCCCTTACTACCATATCCATACCAACTTTCTCCAATACGACTCTAATTATGGCATATCAATTAGCCTGAAAATGTCAAGCTACATTGAAACATTATTCGTTATTTGGATTCTTGACAGGGGACATGGGCTCACATTCTCTGCCTGGAAAGTATATTCACCCGAGCCGTCATATATTTGCCAGGCAGTGAATGTGAGCCCATGGACCCTGTCAAGAATCTAAATAAAGAATTTGTCAAAGTTGTTACTACTTATATTAAAAACAAACCAGTTCCAACGTGTTCTTTTTTTATATATTATTTTGTCACTTTCCCCGTAACGTGCCTCTATTTCATTCTTAACATGCGACGTCGCTAATGTTTACGTTCATGATGTCAACGCTCTAAACATCGTCAATTTTGGCGGATTTCTAAATAATAAAGACGTTGCTTATCACAATGTTGGTGTTTTATTATCGTTAAAATGGCTAACAACACTACTTACTATTATGCCAGACTTTTACTCACAATGGAAAGCGCAGAAAATCGGAACTAAAAAAACAATCGACGCTTTCCGCAATGAATCGACAGCGTATTCTCCGCCATGTTGTTTTTGTGTATTGACAATATGAGGCACCCATGGTAAAATCGTCATATGTTCACGTCGCGAGAAACGTCTCCTTGACCGAATGGTTAACGACGTGGCGTTGTAAACCTTCGCCTCTCACTGCTGCGGGTTCGAATCCCACCGGGAGCTCGACTTGTAAGTGAGGAAGTGTCTATTCTTACAGATGACTAGATGTGTATAGTACTGGTTCAACCCAGGAAAAATGGGAGGTCTGCCTCCACCACAAAAAATCGACGTTCATATATAACCTTACATGTGTCGAACATGACGTAAAAAACCATACAAACGTAGACATAGGCTCATGTATACGACGCATTGACCAATGAATTCTCTTTGCAGTATGACAAATATTTAGTTCCTTGTCTACATGTCGAATAGCCTCAAGTAAGATCACACTTTTCAGTAATTATTTGTATCATTGTTATGATGTATGGAAAAATTGTCATTCAACAATCATTATTACAGATAGAAATTCATGAATCACGGTATTTTTTGTAGTATTTTAATCATTCATGCGTTCATATTGTACTTTGTTGAACCCACATGATATTACTGTACACGATATATTAACAATGGTATTTGCGAAGCAGAAAATGAAACAAATATAGCAACAACAAAAAATGTAACCTTTTGATAATATTCAAACCGCAGAGTTTTAATCGTATTACAACTCCTTTAAAGGTATGTGGTCTTATTAAGAAAATGTTAAAGTATATTTTTAGTCTCAATTTTAATGTTTAATCAATCATGCATCGTGGGCGTTCCCCAATATTATTTGGATACTTTAAAAAACCCGCAATTAATCTTCGTTTTGAGACATTCCACGCACTTGGCGGTTGATAGTGTAATCAGACGTGTCTATCTGTCTCTCTCGGATCAGCAAATGCATGCTGTAGTTGTCACTATTGTACCATACTGCATCATTGCTGGTAATTGATGGATAATGGTTAATTGTGAACCGCAAAATCATTTTTTTTAAGACAAAGTATGTAAAAATGGTAGGACTATATGATCGTACAAGCTATTATAGTCGCGACTGCTATGCGCTTGAGGCTGTTTAGATGACTTTGTACATATTCGTTTATATATCGACCCATAATTTGCAAATATAAAATACTTCCATATACTCAGCATTGCTCTATCGACTTAACACATTGAGTATA
Source organism: Cyrtodaria siliqua (assembly GCA_037043455.1). Classification (NCBI taxonomy): domain Eukaryota; kingdom Metazoa; phylum Mollusca; class Bivalvia; order Adapedonta; family Hiatellidae; genus Cyrtodaria; species Cyrtodaria siliqua. The sequence continues at coordinate 66,682 of JAWPHD010006758.1, forward strand.
ATTTTATAAATTAATGCAGAAAAGAATTATGTCAATAGAAGATCAAAACAGAACAGAACATAATGTTATTGACTTGTACATTAAGTACATCATCATCAAAATACATATTTAAATCACGTTTAACATACAAAGTATAACAAAATAAAATCTTACTTCCGATATCGAAAACTGCATTTTCGATATCGAACATGTATATTCCGTTAACTGGAATTGTATTTCCGAATCGGAATTATTACCGATATCGGAAATTGGTTACAGAAAATAATGCCCCCCCAGGCGGAAGCTCTCCTAGCCAGTAGTTTGGCGGTAAATAGCGAAGCCATGGCACAAAGCATGGAAGAGGCCGGCAATATTGCAATTCGTGCCCTAGAAAATGCATCTATGCAGAAAGATGCAGACAACTTCGTGCAAGACGTGCGGAGAAACTTCAGGAGAAGCCCAAGGACAATATGCATATACAATTATTTTAATAATCGTCTCTCAGATTTTTTAAAATATCTGAAATGAAATGATTAGTTTTTACCGCCTTTGATCCGAATAGGATATAAAATGGCTCATTATTAAAATCGGGTATTGGAGTATTGTGACTAATTGCTTCGTCATGACCTGAGGCTCGGTAGCCCAGTTGGTATAGTGTTTGACCGAGGCAAAATCCGTAGGTTCCAGTCCCGTTCGGGTCACAGTTTTTGTTATATGAGACTTAAACTGAGTTCACATCCGATGATATACCCATCTCCACATCGTCATAGGGTTGCAACTATCTATTACGCCCATCTGTACACATCTGAGCAATACGTTTATTTGGGTTGAAATCTTACAACACACACTTTCCTAAGTTAGTAGCGCACCTACGTATCTCAACTAGCGACATACGGCGTTCGGAGATATCCCCCTGAGAAATTGTTGTAAAACTGAGCGTCTGCTGAGACAGAAAGCAAATCGGATGCTCCCCCCAGCTCCGCCCCCACCTCCATCCCCTAGCACACACACACAACACGTACAGACCTGAATCCGCCCCTGGTTTTCAGCATATAAATAGGATGATGAATCCGGAACGAAGCTGTAGGGAGCAGTCATTAATTTAAAAATAATCGTATTTCCCAAATCGGAAATGCAGTTTCCGATATCGGTAGTAGAGAATCATTTTCGATAACGGCAAGTGTATTTCACGTTATCGAAAACTGAATTTACGACATCGGATTTGTGTAGTTGATTTCCGTTATCGAAAATAGGCTTTTCCGATTTCGCGAATAGCTTTTTTCGATATTGAAAATGGCAGCTGTCATACCTTGTATGTAATATAGTTTGTTGACTTTTTGGAGGCTTTTCAGAACTTCTCAAGTAGCTTTTCGGATAGCATGTGTCTTTGGTCAAACTATTTTATAGAGCTTTTCTTGATAGCAACCTGGCACCTATGATAAATATACCAATATTTAAAAAAAGGCGTTATGTAGATTGAGACTTTCATCACTTAAGCTATAAATTAAATCAGGAAGATGGCATATACCTTCAAGTATACCTTAGATAAATATGTGAAAACAATGATAGTAAAATATAAGACGAGTACAATTTTAGGGTGGACCAATTTTAGTGAACTAAGATTTGTTTTCAGTTTGATTGATATTGATAGAAATATACCTACCATGTTGAAATGTTGGAGCAAACACACTGTACACGAAAATAAATTAACAAAATCTCATGAATTCATTAGAGATATCATTTCTAGTAATTAATCACTACAAATGTTGTTAATAACATTACATTAATAAAATCGTGGTCAGTGTATACTGGCACTTTGTTATAGATGTCACATAATTGTGTAAGAGAAAAAGAAAGGGCATGCTGTATATAAACTATGGTTATGTTTGTGATATACAGAAAAAAAGACTGTATATAGGCATCGGTTTAATACAGGCAGTATTTTAAAATTGCTGCCTTGTTGGTTAGAGAATATTTCATGGTGGGGACTTTTTTATTTACACTGTCCCGTTTTATTGGGATGACAGTAGGGTAAGTGTGAGGTTTGGTGCACCCTAGAACCTGGTTTAAACCCCCAGCGGCCTTTTTTGCCACTGACCGTTCCAAGGCGGAAGCCCTATTGTCAACCCTTTTTGTGTTTGTGACGTCATTTGCCTTTATTCCTTATTAACATTGCCTTTCATGTTTGTCTTTTTGCGCGTTTGTTCTGTGAAGGCTGCATTTCCTGTTCGAATTTTATACTTATCTCTAGGGTTAACTACGCCCTTACCCTATTGTCATCCCATTGAATAAGACGGGATAAGTTTGGTTATGCTTTTGTTAAGTATATATGCAATTAAATATAATCATTTTCGTTAACATATTAATGTAATCGTGTTTTAATCTCCATGCTGTAAATTTAGCACATAAAACTCATTTAACATATTAATGTAAGCTTGTTTTAATCTCCATGCTGTAAATTTATCACATAAAATGCATGTCAAATCCAATAGACAATATACAAAGCGACAATGCTCTGACCAATAATAATATTACAAAAATGAGATATAGGGTCCTATAGAAACCACACCGTCCGAACGCAATGGCATCGTAGGTCCGCACTGTACTGCAAACAAGGACTTGATAATAAAATGAAAGAGACAAAAAAACACAGAAAGGGTGGTGAAGACAGGGTTACCGACTTGGAACGGTCAGTAGGCAAAATAATAAACATCTCAGGATGTATCCAGAATCGTACTGAACAACCATAGTAGTTGCAGCTAAAGAGAAAACCAATCTAGGGTACGACAAGAAAACCCGAGGGACGAAAGCTCATGCACCCACCTCCCTTAGTTGGGGTTTCAGTAGGTACAATCATAGAGTCCCAAGAGTTAGTCCAGTAATCGCACAAGTGAAACGTGAAGCGTAATGACTGACTGTAGAGGGGTCATGCAGTGCGCTGTAAAACTTCATTTGTAAACAAAGTCGGTGATAAAAAAAAGCAAATGTGTTGGGAACATACCGTTATAGATTATCGAAAATCGTTCTTATTTCAATGAAAAGGGAGGTAATTTTAACATAACGATATTTGGAATGTATTTGTTTGAGAATAATATTCTTTTTTGATCACATTTTAGCCTGTTTTATATATACCATGACAGAATGGGCATTTTTTATCCATGACAAATAATAAATGTGTTCAAAGCAATACTATTCTATAAGAAATAATTTGTTTTTAATATTTGGGAGGTAAATCGGATACTAAAGCTTAGAAAATAATAAATAACCACACAAAGGTTGGAAAGTCTCATCCTAACCTAGCATTACTAATAGCTTCAAACAATTATATAAATGATTATATATTTAATCTATGTACCTAAAAAGACGTGCTAAACTTGTTTTGTTCAGTACATAATGTGTTGTTCATTTTTGAATATGCATATGCTGTATACAGGTTGCAAACGGAGAGTTATGCGTTTCATATAAATAAAGCTACCTTTGGACCCGTGTGTTATTATTCAAGAATAGTTGTTAAAAGTATAAAACAAAATAAACTATATTCCTTATTCGAGCGTATATACTTAAAATATATTAAAAGTGAATTCCTAAATTTCTCCCAAACGATATGCTAAAAGGTTTAAGATAGTAATATTAAATCGGATTGCATAATATACTGAGGGAAAAAAGTTTAGCAAGTTAGATGAAATAATACTGTATACAAGATATACTGACATTTTGGGACTTTACGGGCTTGACCTCTACGTTCATTTATTCGTTACGTCATTAAGATGTTCGACTGTTATTGATGTGTGTTTAATAAAATATTGTGTCTATTGCAGTAGTTTCTTGATTTTACAACCAAAAATGTATTATTTCCAGGGTGCAACACAAACTTTTTTCCCTCAGTATAGTTTGTTTTTGTAATCGTGTCGCTTTAATGGTATGAACTGATGTATAACATCTTGTTCCTATCATCATCTTAGTTTCATTTTTAATTGTTGATTTGCCTAAACTTTGTGTTTTACTTATATTGCCTATTGATGCTGCCTTGTTGGTTAGAGTTTAGATCATGGCGGGGATTTCTTTATTTACACTGTCCTGTTTTAATGGGATGGCAGTAAGGTAAGTGTGAGGTTTGGTGCACCCTAGAACCGGTTTAAACCCCCAGTGGCCTACTTTGCTTGCCACTGACCGTTCCAAGGCGGTAGCTCTATTGTCAACCCTTTTGTGTTTGTGATGTCGTTTGCATTTCTTATTACTTTTGCCATTTCGTTTGTCTGTTTGCGTGTTTGTTTTTGTGTTTTGTGGTTGACTGTCGTCCTTGAATGCTGCTTTCCCTGTCCGATATTTGTATCCTTCTTTAAGCCGTATGGTGTATTGAAATTATGAATAATATATATGGTCATTATGCTATTTTTTGGCCGTATTAAAATTTCGTCCATGCATTTGCAGATGAGTCTTACTAAAGATAGGAATGAAATGCTCCAAGGCAGCACCCCATTGTCAACCCTTTTATTTGTGGGATATTGCATACTTTGATTCTTCTTTTCATGTTGTTTTGGATGCGTGTTTTTAGTTTTTAGTTGACTGTTTTCTGTGTATGCAACATTTCATAGATTTGTTTACCTACCTTTAGTCCAAAACAGCTGCAAAACTATACATGTAAACGGTGCATACACTCACATGAACATAAATTTAATTAAGCAAACTCGCTAATAAATCAAGTATTTTAAAACTGACAGCGCGTCAACAACGAGCAAATATTTACGATCTTTATTACAAAATGCTTTTATTATTTTTCAATTAAATAAATCATTTCCGAAAAAAAAGAAGACTGTTGATATGCAAATGTGCGATGATCACGTAACTTGATTTATATCAAGTTGATAGTTTTGTGGTAAATAGTAGTATATAAAGCCTACTATTTGTGCAGTCAAACAGTACAAGGCTTTTCACTGCCCAACACGTTATAACTTTGAGATTCGTTCCCGTTCGTTTACACCGGCAATATGAGAGCATCCGTCGCCATTTTGTTGATCTCCTGCCTGATCGGAGTTCTGTCACCAGCCCAGGGTAAGACTTGTCTAATGCTGTCTAGTTTGTTAGAGATATAGCATGATTTACATTATATAGAGAATATTATGTCTGTGCCTTTTACTATCAAGTTTATTAGGCGAGGCTTAGAAAACGAAAAATGGCGAGGCTCTACCGATCCATTCTTCGTTTTCGTGCCGAGCCTAATAAACTTGATAGTAAAAGGCACTGACATAATATTCTATTTATCATGTAGATTATCCACATATTTTGTATGATTTACTATTATTACCTATTTCTCAGAATGGTACGCTTATCGAGGACGCCGCCATGTTGTTGTTTTTTGTTTGTTTTATATCGTCAGGCAACGTTACGTGCATGACGTCAGATAACGTTACGTACAATAAACGCCGAGAGATTCCGCATTGATTTGCTCTATTGGTGATTGCCTAATAAAGCAAAATGTAATAGGTCAACCCTTTATTAGGCAGAAAGGTGCATATCTGCATGATAAATAGCATGATTTACACTATATCTATTTATTGGGATGACAATAGGGTATGAGTGAGGTTTGGTGCACCCTAGAACCTGGTTTACACTGTATTGTTTTATTGGGATGACAATAGGGTAATCGTGGAGATTGGTGCGCCCTAGTAGAACCTGGTTTACACTGTGTCGTTTTATTGGGATGACAATAGAGTATGAGTGAGGTTTGGTGCACCCTAGAACCTGGTTTACACTGTATTGTTTTTATATCTTGTTTTTATTTATCTTTGTAATTTGTTTCTATGCGTGTGTTTGGTTGACTGTGGTCCTTGACTACTACATTTTCTGTTCGACTTTTATATCTACTGTTGTTTATACTTGATTAAGGACTATCGGTCAGCCATCTTTGAAAAGAAAATCCAAAAATGGATGGTTAATTGAAATTTTCACCAAAATGCATATTATAGGCATGAACAATGTCAATGATATAATAGATGACAGTAATTCAACAATTTTGATGTGAACATAATATCAGAAACAATATTTATTTGGCAGAAATAGTGCCGTTTATATTCGAAAAGTTTGGTACAATTTTACTCGAAGATGTTTTGTTTTTTATGTTAAATAAATTGGTCCATAGAACTGTCCATTTATCTATAAATGGCACACGAGACATCATTTCTAAATTAAATACGACATGTTATCACATCATCCAAATTTCAAAGTCAATTCATTGTAAAAAAAACAAGCTATTCTTTTAACGGCATGTACTTTGAAAATAATATCAATGCTATAGTATGGTGGCACTGACGGGTTTAAATTGTCAAATTATTATATAAATGGCAACTGTATTTTTGGATGTATTAAACATATCTGAGTAACTGTTGTGAATAGAAACATAGCACAACAAGAGTAATTATTATATTCGAATAAAAACAGCACAAACTAAATAATAACATATGAATACGATCAAATGACCTGTTTATCCGATTGTTTCACCATACAGCATGTTTCAATTTACATTTCACCTGCATGCTTTTCATGTGTATCATGTGCGTGTGTTGAAGGCACATGGCGAATAAAGTAAATCTTCATTTTTAACAATGGTGTACGAGAGGTGATTCACGAATTTTGAAACAGTTTGAAAAAGACTATAATTCACCACATGAACATCGAAATGCACGGGTTTCACATTTATTTTGTGGATAAATGTGTACACTACAATATACATGTCACCATTTATGAGATCTAAATATGGGTAGGCGTAAAATTAATGGCTCTTTAGAGGGTATCATCGAATACCTTTTGAAGAAGAAAACTTCTTACAGAAAGATACAACAAGAACTTAGAAGCAGCGGACATGATGTTTCTATATCCACGATACATCGTGTCGAACACCGTATGGTCAAACGACGTGATCCGCGTACGAAAAACCCTAAACCCGGTCAATTTTGTAGGAGACCGTCAAGGTCCACAAATGACGTCATACGTAAAGTTGCCAATATGATAGGTGGGGTTAATCCACCATCCCAAAGGGAAATGGCCAAAGAATGAGGTGTCTCTCAATCAACAATTAATATATTAATTAAAAATATCCTTCAAGCTAAATTGCGTAAAAAATGTCAAGTTAACAAACTCAATGCATCGCAAATTGACAAGCGACGTCAACGTTCATGGAAGCTATATATCCGTCTGAACAATGACAAGTGAACACATTTCGTTACCACTGACGAGGCCATGTTCTATTTAGGTGGTAGTTATGGTCGAAGGCGTGTGTGTTACCGTAGAAAAGGTCATGACGACTCTTCAAAGTTGATGTTTGTTAAGCGTGATGCTTTTGCTCCAGGTTTCTTGGCATGGGCCGGAGTAAGCTACCATGGGAAGACAACGCTTCAAATCATTAACAAAAGCTTCAAAATCAATGCTAAATATTATTTTGGCAAGGTAATAAAACCATTTAATGACAAATATTTGCCGCGAACGTTTCCAGGCGATCAAAGACGAAACGTGGTCTTTAACCAGGACAGTGCATCCAGCCATAAATCAAAACATACGTTTTTGCGTACCTACGTAAACATATAAAATATCACGTTTGTTACACCAGAGGAGTGGATGTCTAAGAGACCTGATGCCGCCCCTATGAATTTTGGCATATGGGGTATTCTAAAACGGCGCCTTCAGAAAAGAAAAATATTTACTCTGGCTGGGCTTAAACGAGCGTTGACAGACGAATGGAACAAACTGGAGCAATCCATCATCAACAAGTCTTTAAAACGCTGACCATAAAGATGTAGGCTTATCTACAACATCCATGGTTCTCAAAATGAGCATTTATTACAGTAAAATAGATAAAGTTATTAGAATTCAGACCGATTGAATGTGTTTCAAAATTCATGAATCACCTCTTGTACTACGTATTTTGGATGATGTGATAACATGGCTTACTTTATTTAGAAATGATATCTCGTGTGCCATTTATAGATAAATTGACATTTCTATGGACCAACTTATTTAACATAAAAAACAAAACATCTTAGAGTAAAATTGTACCAAACTTTTCGAATATAAAGGGAACTATTTCTGCCAATTAAATATTGTTTCTGATATTATGTTCACATCAATAGTGTTGAATTAATGTCATCTCTTATATCATTGACATTGTTCATGCCTATAATATGCATTTGTATGAACATTTCAATTAACCATACCCCATCCATTTTGGATTTTCTTTTCAAAGATGGCTGACCGATAGTCCTTAATAAAACAACGGGATTGTACGGAGGCGTCGTTAAACGAGCTTATTTATGTTTGTGTTTTACTTCGTTAGTATACTAGCGAAATAAATTACTTAGCATTTTATTGGTTTACCTTGGTTTCTTATAATAAATCAATATAATCAAATTCTCCAGATTTTCATTTGTTTAAACATAATGCAATACAACTAACCAAATAAGAATATGGACACAATTTACTATCGACGTCCCGAGAAAAATAAACTTCGATTAAAAACAACATTTAGACCATATTTACATGTTTATTTAATTAATATTTGTTTCGAAAGTAATCTAACAATTCAGAGTGTGCGACCGATTCGAATTTCACTATTAGATTACGCGCATATTACATTGGTCAGGGATTGCGACAGTTTTGAATTTCACTATTATGTTAAGCGCATATTATATTGGTCAGAGATTGCGACACCTTTGAATGTCACTATATTATATTACGCGCATATTGCATTGGTCAGAGTTTACAACAGCTTTGAATTTCACTATTATATTACGCGCATATAACATCGGTGAGAGTTTACAACAGCTTTGAATTTCACTAGTATATAACGCGCATATTACACTGGGGAGAGTTTACAACAGCTTTGAATTTCACTATTATATTACGCGCATATTACATTGGTGAGAGTTTACAACAGCTCTGAATTTCACTATTATATTACGCGCATTTTACATTGGTGAGAGTTTCAACAGCTTTGAATTTCACTATCATATTACGCGCATATTACATAGAGTCAGAGTTTACATAAATTGGAATTGGTTTGTTCTGTACACTAATTTAAGCAAAGAGCCTATATCATGTCTAGATAATGATTTGAATCTACATTATTAAAAACTGTAAATGAATTGCGATGCAGTATGTAATATTTAGGTACACACGCTTTGTAAACAATATACGATTCACCCAAATGTATACCCAGATCAGGCGTCTTATTCCAGTCATGTTCGGGACATTCTGCAATCCAATTTGTATTTGACCGCGGCGGTGACGTCCGCCTCGCATGCATAACGTCGTGGGTTCAATCCCCGGTCGGTCATACCAAAGAATTCATAAGAATTGAACTAGTAGCTCCGCTTAAGTTTAAGCATATAAAGCGTATTTCTAGGACTGGTTGGCGTGGCGTTAGTATAATGCGACTATGTGGGACATGTATCTACGGAGTGGTATTCCGGTGTGGCAGTACTAGAAATATGAGCAGAGCTCACTGCTTCAATTAGATACCTACGTGATATTACTGAAATAAATACTGAAAACGGGATCCCTTGGAAACAAGAAACACAAACAAGAGAGAAACATAGCAGAATCGGTTTTATTGAGACTGTTTATGGGAGGAAATAAAATTTATTATACCGCTCAAGCATCCTAGCCACACAAATATTGGGTTTGATGACCCCAGAGACCAACAAGTAATAACAATACTGATTTGTAGTCGGACTATTTACAGGCGCCTCACAACATTAATCAAACGCTAATATGAATGTCAATAAAACAAACTGTGAAAGGCGACGTTAAACGCTATACAACCCCATACAAACAAACCTTATCAATCTGCTTCTATTTTCAGAACACATTTGCTTTAGCATGTTTAATGTCACATTGTTACATGTGAATAGAACGTTTTCTTTTGGGTTACTAATTCTACATTCTGATTGCAGGATGGAACTGGAAACGGCAGTGCAAGAAATGGCCATGTAAATACGGTGGTGGATATGGAATGGGCGGTGGTTATGGCGGTGGTTACGGTATGGGCGGCGGTTACGGCGGCGGTTACGGAATGGGCGGTGGCTACGGCGGTGGTTTCGGAATGGGCGGTGGTTACGGCGGTGGATACGGTATGGGCGGTGGTTACGGCGGTGGTTATGGAATGGGCGGTGGCTATGGCGGTGGTTACGGTATGGGCGGTGGTTATGGTGGCGGATACGGTATGGGCGGTGGTTACGGTGGCGGTTTCGGAATGGGCGGTGGTTACGGCGGCGGATATGGAATGGGAGGATATAAAGGGAAAAAATACGGACGATAAATGAAAATATATTCCGACTTGATAGTTTTTGTTATAAAACACTGGCATAAATAAAGCTAATGATTATGCAATATTCCATTTGGTTGTTCTATTAATTTTTCCCAAAGAGAATATAAATGTATTGAGTAATGTGTTGTGTTATAGCTCTACTCGTCCCGGCAAAAGTTTCATAGTAATACGCTGTTTGGCGGCGACGAGAAATCAATTGTTGTGTACGTTAGCTTGATTAGTATGGCACTAAAACTACGTCAACTGTTGCACTTAACATAACATGTATTATAGTTCCTTCAGTGGAATGAATTTAGAACTAAGAATTTAGAACACTTAGTTCTAAATTCATTCCACTAAAGGAACATTTAAAGAGCATTTCAACAAAATACTTCGTAAAATAGTATGTTGAATTCTTATTCAAATTACCTTTGCGAAAAATATGAACATGATACTTGTAATAGGCTGTTACAATCTTTGAAATACTTCTGTATGAATTAGATACGCGACGGATATAATGGCATTCTTACAAAACCGATGAGTGTTAATAAAACAATTGTGAAGGTAAATGAGGACTAAATTATTTTTAGAAAAATGTTTTTCTGTATTTGTTTAAATATTTAGACAAATATTGGGCAGTTGCGATTGTTGTTAACTAATGACACACACAAGTTAAAATAGAAATATGGTTGCCGATATCCTCTTATCTCTCTACATCCAATTTCAGCAGATATCTTCTCACAAGCATCATAAAACAAATCATAAACTATTTTAACAATATTTCAAATCAAAGAACTCAAAGCGTTTTATAGAACAATAATCATACGTAATCATACCAACATTTGTGCGTTTAATTACATAGAAACGACATAATGTGTTACTTGGATTGTTCTTTTATAATCTGTGCTCGGCCTGTTTCATGATCCATTTGACAAACATGTTTAAGATCCAACTGACAAAATTGGATCATGTTTATAATTTCAGACAGGCGTTGATATAGTTTGGATGTGGCTGAGGGCTTTCAAAGTAGGCCAATGTACGTTTGTGCACCATATGCCACTTTAGTAGGTTTCATAAAATCATACATGCGCCATTTTTAGAGTTGATTCGTGGCCTACCTTAGTTGACCCTACATCGTCAATCGTGAACGACAGTTTACCATCTAAACTTGTATTTGAAAAGTTTATCGATGATTATACTCCTGTATTGCACCTCCTTCGTTTGTAAACACGATAATAATCCCACTGCAAATTGTCCTGGTCTGGGTCACGACACGATGTGTCCGAAAGCACGACGGTTGTCTGCGTCGAATACATATGTCATGTAAACTATTGTTCGTATTGTTTGCATTGTCTTCAGAAGAAATACTAAGGTTACTATACTGAGGGAAAATAAAATATACCCTTTTTCTTTCCCTTATTATATAGACAGCAAAACAGAATAATAATAAATGATGTATATAGAATAATTAGATCGACCACAACCAATAGTCCAAACAAAATATTGTTTTGAAAAGTTCAGTACACAATACCCACTTTTTCTTAAACCATGAATATTTGGAAAAACACATACCATCTACAAACATTACTTCAATTAGTCCAAGACAATATTCTCTATACGTTGCTTTCGAAAAAAAACACAGAAAAACATAACACCAGTTGTGTGGGTTGCAGCTTTTGATTATCAAAAGTACATCAAACTTCCTCCCTTTAAGGTTTCCATAGCATCCATAAAAGAATATTGTTTGATACAATTTTAAACGGGTTAAAGGAATATTTAGTACTCAGTGAAGTGTGCTTAAAGCATCAAACATTGTTTAATTAAAGCTGTAGCAAAAAGTTCAAGCTGTAATACGCCCTCAAAAACTGGCATATGGTAATACCAGCTAAAAAAGGGGGCATATTTGTTTTAGTGAGTATATATATATATTTCTTTATCATTCAAATATATTTCATTCTGCATCCCAAATAAAATTTGTTTGATTTGTGATCAGACAGTAACTCATAAAGCAACAGCATACAGAATAGGATCGGTACGAAAGTTCAGTTCGTCATTCTTTGTTGTCAAATCATAAAATAAACATGACATTGAAATGCACTTAAATACTAGTCTCTCTTTATTAGCCCCTACTACAAGCTTAAGAACATGTCTTTAAAACTTGTTACACTAATCCTTATAATTATGTTTAATTGTTAAATGGATATACGACTAAGCTTACCCTTTTAATTACACTTATATATTCAAACGAAACGTTGTATATACTTGGCGTTAGAACAGATAACCTAGATGTTATCATATAAAACGAATGCGTTCAACATACCGTGGTCCGAGTATTAACTTTCATACCCCATCCAACCATTTCTCCAAGAAGCGAAAACGGGGTTGACTGGGATATGAAATTAAACCTTAATTTCGGCATAAAAAGCTTGCATAATGTAAAACTAAAACATTTAATATGTAATTTATAACAGGTTATCACAATTTTTCAGTAAAAAAGGTTTGTATTTTCGAAATAAAAACATAGACATATTCTATTATGTTTGCGCCATGTGTAATCGTCTGTAAACAGTACCCTTCTCATATCAGAGATCAGTTAATTCATAATATTCCATAGGACAATTAATTTTAAACCTTTTTATGAAGTTTGCTATGCATGCTACATCTATATCATTGGATCACACATAATTTAATATGAATATGAGCTATTACTTATTGACATATTTAATTATTAATAGTTAAAGTTTAGTTAATGTGACATACAGAGGACAAGTTCACCATCGTCGATGATATCATTTGTTCGTTCTAAACATTTGCGAATATATTTTAATGTTTTTTCTAATTTGTCAATAAAATCAAATCAGTGTTTAAATATTAAACATCAAATATGATTTTCGTATTCGTTGTTTTATAGTTTGAAAATACATAATATCAACAGAAAATACATTCTAAAATGTATACATGTTTAAAGATGTTTTAATGCAATATAATATACATAAATACGTTACGGTATCATTCCTTAAGAACATTTACATTTTTGTAAGTTGATGCATTTCTTTAAAAGCTGTGAACACTTTCTGTTCCTTTTTGTTTGGTCATTGTTCTTTTAACATGAAATAATATAAATGTACGATAAAAATCGCTTTTAAATCAAATACAACACGCAAAAAAGACAGGTTGACCCCAGTTGACCGTTCAACCAATATTTTCCCATTTATTACAAAAAGTACTACATAGCTCATTAGCTTTGAAAACAAAGAAAATGCTAATATGGACAATGTAAAAAAGAGCAGTGGTCATTCTTTTGATTTATATCATTCGGCACTTATGTGGCACGCGTTTTGGTATATAAACCTCTGTTTGTCCGAAGACAAACAAACAGCAAACGGCTTGCAACTGCCAGATTTACAGCCTCGAGAATTTCACATACAACCATACCGTCAATATGAGAGCTGTCGTTGCAATTTTACTGATCGGCTGCCTGGTAGGGATTCTGGAAAAAGTTCAAGGTAACGTGTTATACAGTTTTATTTGTTTTCAATAATTAAAAAATCATCATGATCATTTCTGCAGTCTTGGTGTCCTCTAACCTGTAAAATATATTTCTAATTGAAATAAAAAGTTTTTATAAATATTCACCAAGTTTATTTTCCGTCTCGAATAAACAAAATGAATAGGAAAGGAGAAATTTGGAAATCGCCGAACACGATACATATAAAAGAAATATTGTAGTCTCGGATTCATTGAGACTATTCATGAACGGTAGTGAAAAATGCAAGCTATCGTTCACGTCCTCCAGCCCCAGGCTTAGCAGAACTCAATATTTAGAATGTCAATAGTACGAAATTTTGATGGTATGCATTTCTTGATTTAAGGAATACTCTCCATTTTTTATTTTTGATAAACACGCGCCGTCCAGTACATTTTCCTTCATAACCTGCTGAAATCATCACAATATAATATCAATTTTAGACGCCCGCCTAACATTACCAGTTGCTATTTTTGATTGTTTTACAATACATATGTTTTTAGTTAATACACTATGATGCAAGTCTAATGAGCCTTTTTTGATGACTATTTCGAAAGTTCTAGATATCAAATAGTTATTATCTGGAATTATCACATACCTAATAACACACATATAGGACACAGTTCTCTAGTTTTACACTTTAATCCAACGTTTCACTGGGATTCATCCACATTGTTCAAGGTTATACAATAATTAACAAAATTTAAATAACATCCATCTTGCTGTATTGACAATCCTAACACAAATGGATGTTACTTAAATTGTGGGAATTATTGTTTAACCTTAAAAAAGGTGGGTAAATCCCACTGAAACATTGGATTAAAGTCTAAAAATAGAGAACTGAGTGTTATCAATTGATCCATGTTTTATTTTGGATTCTTAAAAAAAGATAGAAAACTATGAAATGTGTCTAATTTCAGATTGCACAGTGCGGATAGTTCACAAAATATTGCCCGACTTTAAATAGACATACCATTAAGAGTTGTATGCATGCAATTTTCATATTTGTCAAAATATATCTATTTCTCTTTCACTACTTTAATATTTTTAGCAAAAAAAAGGAGTTTGAAGGAAAGTTGCACTACGTCAATTGCGTGGTTTTTAAGGGAAAAGCCAAAAAGGATGATGTTTTTAAACAACTTTTTATACAATTTTTTATTTTTAAAATATAAATAAATGAGTATAATCCCGTTTTTCTATTCCTTATGAACCTTTTGAATGCATTCTCATCAAAATGTAATGATTTTCGAGAGAAGAGTAAGAAGGAAAAGTTAAAGTGCCGTGTGATATTTTGGCTTCTTCATTGCTTTTTCATTGATTCAGATAGGAAGTTTCCAACCTGTTTGTTATTATGTATATATTATTGTGTATCTTACTTTAACTCATAGTGTTTACCACTGACCAGGTTCCTCAAGTCCATGTGGGTAGTTCTGTATCTTTGGATTTATAACTATTTCCCACTCGTTTGAGTTTTAACCCTTATTACGTGCAGTACATAACATTTATAATGTTCTGGTTATTCAATGTTTTATTTAATTCATTTTTATTTAATTGGTTTGTCTATAGAATGCGTGAGCATGGCTGACTCTTTGGAGTCATGTATACTGTAATTTCTGAAGTTGGAGTTTTTAGTTGAGGAGCTTTACGCAGTTCGAGAATGTAGTCCCTTTAACTGCCTCAAATACAACTTAATTTGATAAGGTGACTGACATGAACGTTATGTATACCAACTAATTTAACTACTGATTGTAAAATAATGAAATAATTGTTATTGTATATAGTATAAACGTGTCTTTTTTTGTAAATGTACTGAAATACTATGCGCATTTATACTCAAGAGAATGTAGTTCCTTTAACTTTATCAAGTATAACTTAAATTCATAAGGAGACTGACATGAACGTTATGTATACCGAATAATATAATTACTGAATGTGAATAATTGTCATTGTATACAGTATAAACGTGTCTTTTTTGTAAATGTACCGAAATACTATGCGCATTAATAAACCCATCAAGTTTCAATAGCGTAGTTACCCGGATGTCGAACATCTCATTAATATTAATTCATTTCATTCGATAATTATTCATTCATTCAGAAACATTAATTTGAAAATGTACAATCATTGACTAAAATAAGCAATCAATTACTACATTTTCCGCCTCAATTTCTAAACCAGTACGCTAAACATGCGCTCATGCGTGACCTACAGCGTGACCTAGATAATGAGCTTTACCGTCAAATTGGGAAATGTCCCTACATATTGTAGTTCTTGTGCCTAGTGCTTTGAGAAATAGTATTGCATAGTATAACATCTACTTCAAATAAATACACAAGTTGATGAAAAGAATTTAAGAAGTTCCCATTAACAACAAGGTAAACAAATCAAATAGTTTAAAGGGACAAACGGCAATCTTTGCATTACGGTTAAATGAAGAAGGAAGATCCAAATATTTTGACATGTACCCAGCATCGTTTATTTTTTGTGCTTGAATTCAATAAAAAATATTTATCTCACAGTGTATCAACAGGAAATCTATTGAAAATACACTTGAAAACCAAAACCGAGGCTGTTGCAAAAAATATTCCGTTCCAAGCATTTTTCGAAAATTAGAAAAATTAAAAAAAAAATCAATTTTTCAATGTTGTGTGCCCAGATACTTCATCCCATTGGTGGAATGTTATGCAGGACAATTTAAATAAAGGATGTCAGTAAGAAACCTTTTAATAAAAAACGAGCCTTTGAATAATTATTACTTTCGTACCCAAGTCATTCGACCTTATTGTAGCTTTGCTGATCTTGTCTCTTACAAGCTCTTAGCATGTTTTAGACATGTGTTAAGGGTCGTTATGCTGTAAATAAAGCGAATGCTATATTATTTTACTGCTTTTCACCACTTATTAAATAAGTTGATGCATTAATCAGAAGAAAATGCATTAATCAGAAGAAAATGCAATATACCAGATACTGACCATACTTTTTTGTTTGTTTTTATTGATATTGTTTTTACTGCTTTAATTGTTGATTAACTTTGAAATAACTTTTAACCTTTCGTTGTCTTGAAGACGGATTTATATAGCACAACTTCTCTTTCTAATAATTTTCTTTGTTTTCCTTAATATATACAACAAAATGTTTACAAACAGTATAAACAGAGTAAGACAGATTTGAAAGAGCAGCTGAGCTATATTTTGAAGAAAAAGAGAGGTTACAAGATATTCTACTGTTAACAGTATATGTTCATCCACCAGTTATATTGATTTCTGTTTACAATTTGCATGCTCCAAGTACTCGCAATTAAAATAAAATGTTTAACAACATAACTACATTTCATTTCTTTCATACCAGCCTGATGTCTATATATAATAAGACAAAATTATTCCTTGCTGCATAATGATAAAACACTAAATTCAGTATCTCTGTCAGGAATATATCATCTTGTCAAAATGAACAGCCTTACAATTTTCTACTTGAACATAAAACCAGCAGGCTCCGTGTGGTTTCGGGGCAAATAATAGGGCCACTCAAGATCCCGTTAGAACCCCCAAATTTATGTTCATGATCATTAAATATCTTCATAATGACCCGTTGTTTCAGGTGCCATCTCGCTCAAATCACTAGAGCAATGACAGAAAAACAATAAACGTGGCTCCTGCGCTGCGTAAATGGAGTGTCTACAATAAAATTTGCAGCAACTCTGCAGTTCTGCAGGTGAAAAGGTTATAGTCCCATTCTCCATATTTTATCTCGATGTACATGGAGGATGAGTCTGGCAAGTTCATTCCTGTTAAGCGCCATATAACCGTTCATGTGTTGGTGCGCCTTAAAACCCAATTCAATTCAATAAAACCAGCAGGTCAATCGATCTGTATTATTTCCTTTTATCAACAGTATTTCCGTTATGTACGCCAGTCAGTTAACCTAACCATGCTTTCCTGGATTGAACCAATACAGACACAGTTTTTCACAAGTACCTAACAATGCATGTATCAATTTAGCTCGCTTACTCCAGTACAAAAAACATCTCATGTTCTAAAAAGCAACATTTCATTTTAATACGCCACACTTGTAAAATTTAACATAACCTTTAATCTCACCAAGAAGACAGACACTGTTCAATCTTGGCGACTCTCAGGACCTTCAGTCCTTTGATTTTCTTCTTCAAAACAGCTATATATGAACATAAACTAATCTAGTGAAACTTTACATTATACATTTAATAATTTCATAATATAAACTACATGCACCATGATAGTGTGAGTTATCTGTCTAGTCTAAACTACATGTACCATGATAGTGTGCGTTATCTGTCTAGTCTAAACTACATGTACCATGATAGTGTGAGATTTCTGTCTAGTCTAAACTACATGTACCATGATAATGTGTTATCTTTGCGTTATCTGTCTTGTCTAAACTACATGTACCATGATAGTGTGAGTTATCTGTCTAGTCTAAACTACATGTACCATGATAGTGTGAGTTATCTGTCTAGCCTAAACTACATGTACCATGATAGTGTGCGTTATCTGTCTAGTCTAAACTACATGTACCATGATAGTGGAGTTATCTGTCTAGTCTAAACAAGCAAGATTATGTGATTTTATTATTCAAAGTGACGTGTGCACTAAAGGTAGATATACAAATCGAACAGTAAACGTAGCATTGAAGGACTACAGTCAGCTAAAACAACGCAAAGAAACAAACAATAATGACAAAGATGAAAAAAGGCAGGATATGACATCACAAACATAAGGGTTGACAATATGGTTACCACAATGGAACGGTCAGTGGCAATAAAGGCCACTGTGGGTTGTCCCAATTTAGTGCATTCTTTGTAACCCTATTTTGCAAACAAGCTTCGAATGATAGTGTTAAACAACGAATCAATATCTGGTTTAAAGCTAAATGTGACAATCTTGCTTTTTTGTTTTTAAATCTGGTGGCATTCCGAACGTGTTTGCATACGAAATACTAATTATTAGAATAGATTGTTGCATATTACTATATGTTGATTATATTGGACCAAAATTATATTTAAATAATTAAATATATCATTTAACAATAAGGAAAAAGCAAAATCTCAACATTGTATACATTTTACTTGATTTACATGCAAGTCAAACGATACTGAATTCATAAACGCTAATTGCAATGCGTGATAAAGACTTCAAGATTGACGCATGTTCCTGTAAGCCAGCATTAATGATGTTCTACGAATTTCCTAATTTTGAACATCTAGCAAAAATTGATGTAATAAAAGCACTTCGCTTATATAATCCCTAAACAAAATCATTACTATTCATCATGGTCATATTTGAATAATATACATGATTTTAGTTGATAAGAACAACATGATATAAAACTTCAACAATTTTGTATTACAGGATACAAGTGGAAACAGCCGACAAAGTGGGGTTATGGAATGGGCGGAGGTTACGGTGGCGGCTACGGCGGTGGTTATGGAATGGGCGGTGGATTTGGCGGTGGTTACGGAATGGGCGGCGGCTATGGAATGGGCGGTGGATTTGGCGGTGGTTATGGAATGGGCGGCGGATATGGACTAGGATATGGAATGGGCGGCGGATATGGAATGGGCGGCGGATATGGAATGGGCTATGGAATGGGCGGTGGTTATGGCATGGGCTATGGTATGGGCGGCGGTTATGGAATGGGCGGCGGTTATGGAATGGGCGGCGGCTATGGCATGGGAATGGGCGGCTATGGCATGGGAATGGGCGGCTCTGGCATGGGATATGGCATGGGCGGCGGATATAAAAAGGGAAAGAAATACGGACGATAAATACCTTGTTAAAACATACTCCGATTTGTAAATAATTTTGTTGTTATGATATACCTACCACTCATCAATAAAGCTCAGTAGTTTATGCAATATTACAGATGTTTTTTCTTGTCTTTTCTAAATGGAGCGAGCACATGCTTTAACGGTGTGCGCGTGTGTTATATATTGCATTGTCACCTATGACCCTATCAATTTGCAAAGTACTGCATGCTTGGTGGTCGACCCTTTTACAGTTCGCCATTATGCTTTCCTCTTTAATTGCACGATGACCGGACAGGCTGTGGACCCTATGATGACGCCTACCTAAAGCCCATTGGGACGGTGGCGTTTGATGTTTGTCTGTGATATTTCTTGTCGTGCCTTAATGATTTATTCTCTTGTTGCTCTGACTTCTGCCAAGTACCTTCATTGTGCCTTTCTAGGCTATTGTTTTTTTGTATTATATTAACACGAGGGTATTTGTGTTTTACTTATATTGCCTATTGATGCTGCCTTGTTGGTTAGAGATTAGATCATGGCGGGGATTTCTTTATTTACACAGTCCATTTTAATGGGATGACAGTTAGGGTAAGTGTGAGGTTTGGTGCACCCTAGAACCGGTTTAAACCCCCAGTGGCCTACTTTGCCACAGACCGTTCCAAGTCGGTAGCCCTACTGTCAACCGTTTTGCGTTTGTGATGTCGTTTGCATTTTTTATTACTTTTGCCTTCTTGTTTGTCTGTTTGCGTGTTTGTTTCTGTGTTTTGTGGTTGACTGTCCTCCATGAACGCTACTTGCCCTGTCCGATCTTTTTATATATCTTTATTATATTATTTAGCATTTAGACCTAAACAACTAGACGATGCACTCAATTTAATTTATAAAATAGTTTCTCCAGTTACTATAAATTCTCAATTTGAAAGTTAAATACAATACAACGTATTGTTGTTTAACGCAGCTTATTCACTGGCACATATCTAGCTGTTATAACACACTATTACAATCCGTTTTATGAGTGACTTGAATGAGTTTTTGAATTGAATTGTATACAGAATAAACATCATCAAATCAGATTGTTCGTTCAAATGCGTGTAATGAAAACAAAAACAATCGGTTGTTGTGAGTGAGGCAGATTTTCTAGAAACGGGGAAAAGCGAAAAATCACGAATTTTGTGTTTGAAAGATACTCTCTGAATTTTATGAAGACTATTTTTAGCATTATTGAACACCGTCAGTGTTTGCCCAGAGCTTTGCCCGTGGTAAAAAATACGGACGTTGAAAGTTCCCCTCAACCCCATGTAAAAATTAGAGTATAAAGTGGGTCAGGGACAATTTCAAAAATCGTAAGATGTTTTTGATTTTCCTAGAGATATTCATAAAATGGATGTTAAAAGTGTGTTATAACAGAACAATATGTGTTTATGACTCTGATGTTAGCTTATCATTCGTTATTTAGAGCCGTCCACGAACCTGTCCGACTCTTATTAACCAATAGCTTTCTATTGTTGCTTAATAACGTGCTTGGATGATAGACTCCTATACACAGGATCGCCTCGGACGGACGAGGCTAAGGCAACGTGTCTTGATCAATAATAACTATATGATAAATAGATACATTTTATATGCTGCGAAAACAGTTAAGAGAAATAAATCGATGGGCATTGATTTTTTGGTGAATGAATATTTCATAGAAAGTGTCAAAATATTGTCTTCTCATTCATCTGTTATATTTAATGTATTACTTGATACCATATTTCCCCACGAAGATGGAATGAAGGTATAAAAGTACCGTCTCAGAAAAGGGGTGACAAAAAGAGTGTAAATAGTTATAGCACAATAACATTAGTCGGTTTTACGACATTAACTGAATGTTAGGAACCTTCTGATCAGGGGTTCTCCAAATTATTTTTTAATAAAAGGGTTTTTAATTATTACCATTAACACAATCATGTGGTACAGACTAATTTTGATTAACATGTTGATGAACATTGCTAGAAGTAGCGCAATGATATAGCTGTATTCCATAATATCAGACAGACTTTGATATTCTATAATTATTGTGCTATCGCATGGAAATGCCAAACACTGTTATAATTAAAAAAACAAAACAAAGCAAACCATCCGCGTGTCCCGCTATATACTTAACACAATTACTAACACTCACTTTTGTATTTTAAATATTTTTTTTATTTTAAGTATATTTTAGAATAGTTGTGTGATATAATTACATGAGTGTTTGTTTTATATGTTGTTGTTTTATTATTTTTTAAGATACTTTAGAGAGTTTTTTTCTATATGTGTTGCTATGAAACGAACACAGCTGTAAGATCCTCTATATGTAACATAACATTGCACATTTTGTGTGAGTTAATCACACACACATAAAGTAACCGCAAGTAGCATCCAAAGCTATTTCACATGTAGTATTAGAAAAAGAAAGAATTTAGTTGAATTGAAGACTTTATTTTAAGAGGATAGCCCAATTAGTAAAAATACTAATCTACCCTGAGGCCCTCTAGAAGCGACATGCAAATCACTCAATATCTTCATGACTGTCCAATGAATCAGACATGTCGATGTGTGAACAGAAATTCAGTGTAACTATATTTATGTAAAGAATGAAAAACATCCAACTGTTTAGCGATCACCCCTCGATGACAGACACGATTGGTTTAAACATATTTTATTACAACATTTACATTAGATTCTCCATATTGGAGAGACAGAGTCATTCGTGTTTCTTAAATTATAATCGTTATATCTCTGACGAAGGGTGGAAATAATTGAGCTATTGAATTTGGTAACATACTGTTTGTTTGCTTTACATACGGTAAAAAGTTTTTGAAAAACACGTCTGTCTGCTAAAGAGACCCAACCAATTTCAGCAATTAACTTATTAATTGAAACGGACCTAGTCAATCCTGTAAAAAATTCGTGCAGCTTCATATTGTAACTTTTCTAAACATTTTTCGATGCTAATATGAATAATACTTCAGTTTTGTTTGGATTAAACGTAACTAACCATGTTTTAGCCCATTCTGACATTATGTGTAAATCATGATTTAAAATACCTTTCATATCATCTATATTTGATGTCGAAACTGAAAGCGAGCTGTCGTCAGCAAATGGTCTAGTTATGCTTAGCATATTATCAGCAATGTCATTTATATATATTAAGAAGAAAAGAGGCCCAAGAAAAGATCCGGCTAAAGTTAATTTCGAATCTGATTTAGCAGTATTTATAAGAACTCTTTGAGATCGAAAAAAAGATAATCTGCGATACATAGCAACAGTTTGCCATCTATATCATTTTGTTTGAGTTTAAATAGTAGTGCTTTTCTCCAAACGCGATCAAATGCTTTGGAAATATCGGCAAAGACTATACACATGAGTTGTTTCGCATCGATTGTTTGACAAACGATTAACACGATTAACATCAAACACGAATAGCAGCATACTGAAGTTATTAAGATTGAATTTGATATTTCGATATTTCATTCGGTTATAAAAACTTTTGCGGTATACATACAGTTCTTGAAGTCCTATGGCTTCTCGAAACGTTTAAAGTAGGACACTGTCTCAACCGGTGCTAAGAGGCCTGATAAGTGTTTCATCTTATACTACCACTCATGAACAGACTCCGTAATACCGAGTCAGCTATTTTTTGCTCTTTTATGAGTGTTCGTTGCTTCCAAGGTGAACCCCTTTTCAGTATGTACATGTATTTAGTGAATCCGTTAAAACTACTGCAGTCTCGGTTTGATAGAGACTGTTCATGAACGGTAGTAAAATGCTTGCTACCGTTCTCGCCCTCTAGCCCCGGGTTGAGCAGATTCAATATATAAAATTTAAATAGTATTAACATGTGAGCCATCCCGAAGATGGTATGCGTATGAAGGTTAATATGGAACCTTCAATGTAGTATTTCCTAAACAAAATAGAATTTAGTTGGAAGGAGAGGTTATGAAGCCTGTGTAAAACAAGTATTAGCCAGAAGGCTAAATTAAAAGCAGAAAACATATTCTAAGGGTATTAAACAACATTTAGAACCTATACAGACTGGATCAAAAAATCAACACCTATTCAAAATTAAAGTAAGAAAACAAAGGTATTTAAGAATGTATTACCGGTATTGGTTAATAAATATCGGGCTAAACGATCTCCAAAGATCGGAATGAAAAACAGTCTGGACGCTAGCGCGAGATGTTTTACCACGCCACATATACCATGATATATAAAAAAGCAACATTACGTGGTCCGAGTACTAACTTTCATACCCAATCCAACCCCTTCTCCAAGAAACGAAAACGGGGTTGGCTGGGGTATGAAATAAAACCTTAATTGCGGCTTAAAAATGTTGCGTATTGTAAGTAAATATAGGTATAACAAGAGGGCCAAGATAGCCCTATATCGATCGCCCTATAATGGCCCATTATCGAACTTCTTCGAAATCTTATGGTCATATACAATCTGTGCAAGTTTGGTTAAGATTGTTCAGGAAATGTGGCCTCTGTTGTTTAACAACATTAATATAAAGACACTGACAAAGTTTGGTAAAGATCAAATACAAAACTACTTGTAATATATGCGAGATGTGTGCCTTGTGGTTTCAGAAAAGAAGATTTTTTAAGTTTATACCTATACAAGTCTATGTAAACACATGAACCCTGGGGCAGAGCCAAATGTGAACCCAGGGTCATTATTTTAATAAAATTGGTAAAGGATCATAAGCTCATAGTAAATGCAAAATATTAAACCTCTGGGTCTTGTAGCTTCAGAGAAGAAGATATTTCCCCCCTATACAAGCCTATGTAAAACTGTGACCCCCGGGGCGGGGCCAAATTTGACACCAGGGTCACCATTTGAACAAGCTTGGTAGAGGACCACAAGCTTATAGCAAATGCAAAATATTAATCATCTGGCTCTTGCAGTTCCAGAGAAGAAGATTTATTTCAGTTTTTCCCTATACAAGTCTATGTAAAACATGTGACCCATGGGTCGGGGCCAAATGTAACCCCAGGGTCACCATTTGAACAAAATTGGTAGAGGACCATAAGCTTATAGCAAATACAAAATATTAAACCTCTGGCTCTTGCAGTTTCAGAGAAGAAGATATTGTTCAGTTATTCCCTATACAAGCCTATGTAAAACTGTGACCCCCGGGTTTATGCCAAATGTGACCCCTGGGTCACCATTTGAACAAAATTGGTAGAAAACCATAAGCTTATAGCAAATGCAAAATATTAAACCTCTGGCTCTTGCAGTTTCAGAGAAGAAGATTTTTAAGTTTTTCCCTATATATGTCTATGTAAAACATGTGACCCTTGGGGCGGGGCCAAATGGGACACGAGGATCACCATTTGAACAAACTTGGTAAAGGACCATAAGCCTATAGTAGATGCAAAATATCAAACCTCTGGCTATTGCAGTTTCCGAGAAGAAAATTTGTTAATTCTTTTTCTATATAAGTCTATGTAAAACTGTGAACCCCCGGGGCCACCATTTGAACAAACTTAGTAGAGGACCATAAACTGATGCTACATGTAATACATTACAGCTCTGTGCCTTGTGGTTTCAGAGAAGAAGATTTTTTTATGTTTTTTTCTATATGACTATATGAAAAACATGCAAAATCTCAATATACAAACTTTGGACCCCGGGGTACGACCATTTTTGATCCTGGGGACTTGATTTGAAGAAACCTGATAGTCGTGGCATTGGCGATCATTTTAAAAGAAAAACTGTTGAAATCTGTCCAGCGGTTCTTGAGAAGAAGATGTTATAAGGTTTCGATTATATATGGTAATGGCGGCCATTTTGGATGTCGTGCTGACTTATTTTAACAAATCTAAAAAGCATTCATCTTAGGATCAACCATGTGAAGTTTGGTCAAAATTAGCCAAGCGGATTCTGAGGAGAAGTCGTTTGAAGAAAAAATAACGACGACGACGACGGACGACGGACGGACGACAGACGGACGACGGACGGACGACGGACGACGGACCTTCGGCTCAGGTGATCTAAAAATCGAACAGGAAAAGCAGCATTCAAGGACGACCGTCAACCACAAAGACACAGAAACAAAGAACAAATTTAAAGATGAATTAAATGCCAAATAAAACATCACAAACACAAAAGGGTTGACAATAGGGCTACCGCCTTGGAGAGGTCAGTGACAAAAAAGGCCTCTGGGGGTTTAAACAAGGTTCTAGGGTGCACCAAACCTCACACTTACCATACTTTCAACCCAATAAAACGGGACAGTGTAAATAAAGAAATCCCCGCCATGTAATATAAGTAAAACACAAAGATGCTCGTGTATATATAAATACAAAAAAACAATAGCCTAGAAAGCCACAAAGAAGGTTCTAAATGACTTTCCAGAAGCCAGAGCAACAAGAGAATAAACCATTGAGGGCACAACAAGACAAGACTGCAGACAAACATCAAACGTCACCGTCCTTTTGGGCTTTAGGTGGACGTCAACATAGGGTCCACATCCGCTCCGGTCATCGCACAATCAAATAGGAAAGCATAGTGGCGAACTGTAAATGGGTCCACCACCAAACATGCAGTGCGTTGTAAAATGATGGGGTCATAACCTCTTTTGATAAACATTTTAACAAGTTTAACAAAGATAGTATGAAAATGATCATGACCAAGGATCTTATGAAGTTTGTCAATCACGTCACCAGTTTAATCTGATTATCGCATTCTTTCAGTAAAACATGTTTTTAAACGTGTTTTATTGACGATAATATGCGTTATAAAATCCTGCTAATATAAGCTTTCCCATCGCTTAATGGTATTAGGCGTGACCACGTAATGAGGAAGAAGAAATTGATAGACACTGCAATTGAATCTTCTCGCTTTCACCACTGCGGGTTTAAATCCCACGAGGAGAACGACTTATAAGTGATCTTGCGAATGGTGGGAGATATACAGTACTGGTTCTACCCAGGAATACGTGGGTTGTCTGCTTTTACCACACAACAATCGACAGTCATGCATAGCTTAAAATCTGCTGAAAAATTACATAAAACACTAAACAAAGTATTGACATTTATACCAGTGGTTGTTAAGTACTGTGTGGCGCGTGGAAAACTTCGCCCGATTGCAAATCAGTAGTGTCATTACTTACTAGTCCAATGAGCTAATATGTGTGGTTTTATTGTGGAATACGGCTTACACCTCATATTACCTCTCATGGTCAGACTAAATAAAACCGAGGATGTATACATGTACCTATTTTACCTACATGTGCTGTGATTTCATTTCCTTTATATCACTAAATTATCATATCTATAAATATTCCATATGGTATGTTTTGAAACTTTTGTAAGCTCATGTTTAACTAAAAAATTGTCCAAACTTGAAAGCAATCAATCAGGCTGTGCTGGAGTCATACTTTAAACAAAAAAGCGCAGTTTACGTGTGCTTTGACACAGACTCACTGAATTCAGAACGCATCGTCTCTATCTTACAACTTGTAATCAATTGTGGTTGAGGCAGTTCTGACTGCGCACTGTCTAGGTGTGTTTTGTTTCAGAATCATCGTATGGACTAAAATCAAAACGCGCAGTATATGTTTACTTAATTTCAGCGTCAGAGTACACTTTTTGTCGATACAAGTGTGTGTTAGTTATGTAGGTACCTGTAGCGTCCCTTTACCAACTGGTATTTTGGACAAATACATGTTCACACAGTATTCAGTGGTCGAGAGGGTTAAGACGCTGCGTTTGAAGTATGTTCACCTTTCACCGCTAAGGCTTTGATTCCCACTATGACCTCAACTTGTGAGGAAGTGTCGATTCTTACGAATGGTGGGAGGTATACAGTGCATCCTACCCAGGAATAGGTTGGTGATCTGCTTCAGCCTATATCAGAAATACCTCAATCACATTTTTTTCAAACTGTATTATACGGAAATAAGCGAAGTTGTACGATTGAGACCGTGCTTTCTGAATTCAGTGATTCTGTGAAAAAGCACACGTAACCTACGCTTTAGACCGTAAAACATGTGCCTAAAATGTGATGAAAAATTAAGTTGAACACGAAACAAAACAACAAAAACAAACAAACTGATATGATACTACCCATTAAATTAACCGCCATTCAGGCTGAATTCTGAGGGCAAACTCGCCCACACCCTGCTCTAGCAAAATGATTGACATGTGTTTTTTTGTTTCCGTGGAAATTAAAAATCAAGATGAAAATACTCCTGTATTTTGTGAAACGACTGAAAGATAACTGAAAATGGGAAGTGCGAGACCATGTGGTTTACTTTAGGGAACTTGTTATTTAAACAAATATTTGGGCGGAAATAGTTATGACAATTATACGTCGGAATTTCTCCACGATAGCTAATTGACGTTACCACAAATACCGTGTTTTTTTATATATCGGCTCATTGTTTCAACGCGGGGACGTATACATGTTGAGTAACATCAAAGACATACGACAGTCGCATGGGAGTCTAAACATCTAGTTTATATGTGATTTATGAAAGACTATCTATTTTGTTTATAGTTCAACCAAAGTTTTTATCCAATGAGCATCGGTAATTTTTCAAATATTTGGCTCTCATGTGTTTACACAGTCATCAGTCAATTTAGAGGGTTTCTGGCAGATAAACATATTGCGCAAGACATTGTGCGGGCTCACGTGTAGATCAAAGGAGACCACGAGAATGAGCGGGTTGAACTATACGTCTGGTATAGATCACTATTAGGGTAATAATGACATAATATAAGTCCTGCTTTTAAACGTATTTCCTTATAATAAATCGTCTATGAGGCCTAATACATACGCATGGTGAACTTGGTGAGACTACACTTAAAATCGAGTTAAGCTAATCAGTAGGCCTTATTGCCAATTCGATAACTTGTATATTTAATTTGCTCTGTGTTTGTAGTGCAGTGCGGACCTACGCTGGTGTTGCGTTTGTGATTTCTATAAGACTAGATTTCTCGTTTTCTATATTTCGATTATGGTTAAACGTTTTAGGAAATGCGACACCTCCAATTCATTATAGATTTTATTTTTAAAATTATTTTCAATTATAAAGTTTTAAATAAAGTGTAATGAAACAAACTCCTCAGATGCTTGTGAATGAAAACGGTTTATATTTCATGACCTCGTGCAACTTTCTGTTGCATTCTTAACAATGTGATATTAATGATTGTTTTTGTCATGAATATGATATGTGGGTTTTGACCGGCAGACGGTCATGTGAGGACATGACAGTTGTATTACTACCGATAGGCATATCAATGTTTGACAGGCAGGCAGTCATTCGAGGACATGGCAGTTGTAGTACAGCTTTGACAGGCAGACAGTCATTCGAGAACATGGCAGTAGTAGTACAGCTTTGACAGGCAGACAGTCATTCGATGATACGGCAGTAGTAGTTAGTATCACAGAGTGTTCTATGCAACGTGTTTAGCAATAAAGGGATACACGACAATCTCGATTCAGAACAGTATGGTAGTTTGTCTAAAAAGTTTGAATAGGTGCTAGTTATGCCGAAGAATTTCGCAAATATTTCAAATTAGGAGTTTGGAAAAAAATACTGAGTACTCTACTCGCAACATTAATTTAAATACATCCATGGTAAAATAACTGATAAGTGATATCAATTTCAAATATTATTGAACTGACATTTAGTAAAGACCATAACGCACGTTTATTATATATAGATTATAATATTATATACACCATGAACTAATTCCGTTTATTTTACCACGAAACATGGAAGCAGTATGTCTTGTTCTATCCATATTCATTGAATAATCTCTGGCCGAAGCGTCTTTGTAGCATGTTCGGTAACAGTTACTTTGATGAATGCAAAGCATTAAATCTTTTAATTTAGGGTAACTAAAGAGACATGGCTATACCGTACTACAACTACAACTACCTGTTATGCCTGTCGAGGTGTTTAATAAGCCAACACGCTGTGACCAGACTCTATTTATTACTTGAACTCTGACACTTGTATCCTTCCATCAATAATCAATAAACAACCAATTAAGATAAAAGGCAAGACATTTATATCCCTCGGTGCATATGTTTACAAAACAAAAATGCGATAATGTTCCTCTAACGCGTGATAATACCTTTGAGATTATTTTCATATGTCCTTATAATTTTCACTGATCAAATCGAACCATTTAATTAAAAGCAAAAATCGCATAGTATAGTAAAATAGGTACACATTTTAAAGCGCAATAATAACGTCAAGATTGTCATAATTATGACAAATGTCAAATCTGCCCATTATTTTATACTAAAAAATCTGTATGCGATAAACATAAATAAGTCACCTGCTGAGTATTTTGGTTATGCATACTAAACTGCCAGTGTGAGTTATTACTAAGGACACATGTAAGGACAACTACGGGAAAGGATTTTCGTTTTTTTTCCTGCTAGATGCGTAAATAGACAAATATAGACAAAGATAATGCTGACGTGTTCAGTTATTAACCACGTTATTTCTTTTTTAAAATGAAAAAAAAAGAAACAAAGAATTGGTCATTTCTTTAATTTCATAATTATATTGTACTTATACAAACATAATTATCATTAGTACCTAAAATTAATATTGTTTCAAGTTATTGGTGCATACTTTTTGTATAAGCAGTGCTAGGTAAAGTATGTATTGACGACAGGTTACAGTATTATACTAGTCTGTTTATTTAATACCTCTATTTAAAATGGAAATGTAGGTATACAGTCAAACAATGTAGATATATAAGTCGAACAGGAAAGTTGGCATTCAAGAACCACAGTCAACAAATACACGCTCAGAAACAAACACTAACTACAAAGATGAATAAAA
Organism: Cyrtodaria siliqua; assembly: GCA_037043455.1. NCBI lineage: Eukaryota > Metazoa > Mollusca > Bivalvia > Adapedonta > Hiatellidae > Cyrtodaria > Cyrtodaria siliqua. The sequence goes on from JAWPHD010006758.1 coordinate 97,100, forward strand.
GACATGGCACAATAAACATAAAAGGGTTTGACAATTTGACATGGCACAATAAACATAAAAGGGTTTGACAATTTGACATGGCACAATAAACATAAAAGGGTTTGACAATAGGGCTACTGCCTTGGAACAGCAGTGGCAACAATTGTTTTGATAAACTATGAAAAGGGCGAAGAATCATATATAAATATGATAATGTTCTGATTTGTAGCAGAACAATCTCATCAACTGTACTCAAAATAAGTATACTAAGGTGTAATAGCGCTTTATATACGTTAATACGTTTTCTATCATTTGCAGTGATTTTCATTGCTTTAAGTTATATGACAAATCCATATGCCATGTATGGTTATTCAGAACTATGACGTCATCATTCTCAAATGGCGGCTTCAAGGACAACAATGGTTATACATGTACCTGTTTTGTTATTATTCGATTTTGAGTTTTTTCATCCATTTGTGTCATTTTGTGTCAGACCTTTTAATAATAAAGTGTGTTTGACTAAATGCCTATATTTCATAGGCTGATATTGCATTCAATATTTTGTATATATTATATATAATATTATATTCCCTAACTAGCCCATTTAACGTTGAAAGAACACGAATCATTACACACCAAAACTTCGAAAGAAGTGTTGATAGGAATTTCAAGTTTGCATTAAGTTATATAAGAATCGAAGACCTCCCAGGGAATTTAGTGTTCAATGGAACATGGCCAATTACTTTAGGGACCTGAGGAATATTGACTAGTACTTAGATAATTGATCGAAGACGTTATTTTAGGGGTCTTGTGAACAGTGTTAAAAAGAACAAACAAAATAAAACAAAAACAACACTTTTAATTATCTAGGGAACAATGGTCATTATTTATAGGGATCAAGCATAAAAATACCAAAAGGGCCAACCTAGGTTGGAGTCATTATCATTATTATAAAGGCATCTTGTTGATATGTAGTTTCCACACTAGATGGATAGTTCATTAACTGAATCACAACAACTTGCCTGTCAAGAGTAGTTCTATGACTGGCCAGCCCTGTGTCAGCATAACGTAACTGGCTGGGGTTTCATGACATGTGTCTACGGCGTGGTATTCCAGTATGGAAACATTATAAAGCTGAGCTACAAGCTCACTGCTATAAGTAGACACCGTCTTGATATGACTGAACTATTGTTAAAATCGACGTCAAACCACATACTAACATACATTATCGTTTCGCAAAAAGTGTTCAACATGTCCCGGTTATTGTCCTCGTATTTCCTCGTATATGGAACACAAACTTCAATAAAAACTATGCAAATAGTGACCAATTACCAGTAAATCAAATAAACATTGAAAAAAAAAGACCTACAAGTCAACTAATACTGATTTTTTTTTCGTACAAAAGCAATTAATATATCATTGCTACGAAAAACCATGATATGAAGCATATACATAAAAGCAGTGGTCATTACTTTGATTAATATCCCCCCGACGGTTAATTAGTATTTTGAGTATATATATGCATACCAATATTTCTTAAGTCAAACACGGTTTGCTACTGCCGATTAATACAACTACCAGCCAACAACATGAGGTCGTTCGTCGCAATTGTGTCTATGGTTTTCCTGGTCGGAATTTTTTCAACAACCCAGGGTAAGTTTCAAAACTTGTTGTTTATTAAAAACGTCGATTATACGCAACAAAATTAAATTTGAAATTCTTATTGACTTAAAAAACTATTTATTTAGATTTTGAGGGACACGTGTCTATCTTTTTTTTTAAATGGCGGCGCCCCGTTAGACTTTTAACATACCTTGCAATTGTTCAGTCATTAGTATTTATTATAAAAATGGTATAAAGCAAATTGTTTTTGCATATTACTAATTTTAGATTATATAGCACCAATAATATATACTCTGTAAAAAAGTTTTGGACCATGGCAGTGTTCGAACCCGTACAATGATCGCTGAACCATGACATTCGACCATAACCCTTATTATCTCAGTTGATAATTTACAATAGATCAACAATCAACAATCATTATTGTTTACAATGAAAGTTTGCGAAAAAATAATAATCGTTTTATTGGTTACTCGAATGTGTCCGTAACTGTTACTTTCTATGGACTTTGCACCATTTTGTACAGACCCTTTATGTGTTCGCGATATTTCTTTAAATCAAATCTTGTTTGGAATTTAATGTTTCTGGTACCAAATTAACCGGGTAGGGTAGACCTTGGTTACTAAAAAATATACTTAAATTCTGTCAACCAGTTTTATTTTTATATGACTTTATACACCCTGGTCCAAAACCTTTTTTACCGAGTATATTTACATTAATGGTAGAATAAGACAAGTGAAAACTAATTATTTAATTTAATAATATGCAAGCATGTTTAAAGTTAGACTGATACAGCTTTAACCAATCTTGTTAATTATAATGCTTGATTAACACTTCCGCATGCCATCGCTTTAAAATGCATTTTTAAATACCACACACAGTTTCAAAATCATGTTTTGTAAAAGTATAGTAGCTTAAAATCAATATTTTGTAAAATTTACCGAAAAGAAAATATAAAACTAACAGTATTAATGATAAAATATTCACAGAAACATGACGATTGTCATGTGATATTATTTAAAATTTAAAGCATTTTCAGACAAAGTATGTGAGTCAATGAGGACACTCTTGAAGTTTTTGGCAAGCATTACAATGAGCGTCTGGATGTATTATTCCTGTATCATGTTGACTTTAACCCTGCTTGCATATGATTAAACAAACGTTTCAGTTTGCATTTTTTCTTCTAATCTACGATAGGTTTAGTTTAGTTTAAACTTATTTATTTTACATCGATTGTAACGAAAGCTCTCTGAAATTGTTTTAATCACTCTCGATGTCTTCCTGGGTAGAACCAGTACTAAGCAAATGCAGATAAAGTGTCTTGCTCAGGGACACAACACATATGGTTATGGCGGGGATCGAACCCACGACTTTTGGATCATGGGTCCAACGGTCTACCACTAGACCACAGCGCTCCATGATAAGTTTACATATATATATTCGTTGCAATATTATCAACAGTTAGTAAAAACAACTAGCTTTATACTTTTCTTATAATTAATATTAATGAAGGGACGCCGTTTACGCGCATCTGTGTCGCACATAACTGTCTTAGAGCGACTATGTTTACAAATAACACACTGTTTAAAATGCATTTTTCACTAGTGTTCATAAATATAATCACAATTAACTGTTAAAACAGTGATGAATTGTTTTGATACGATGAAATCAGGCTTAGTTCATCATTTGTTAAACCCCGTGAAGACATGTACTGTGTTTAGCCCACTACTGGTTTTTCCATTACGTTTGCAATTTTTCTTTTAATCAACGATATGTTTATATATATATATTTGGTGCAATATTATCAACAGTTAGTAGTATGCAAAAACAACTTGCTTTATACTTTTCTTATAATTAATATTAATGAACGTACGCCATTTACGCGCATCTGTGTCGCACATAACTGTAAGGTTTTATTTCATACCCCAGCCAACCCCGTTTTCGCTTCTTGGAGAAGGGGTTGGATGGGTTATGAAAGTGACGTTATGACTTGTAGAATACGTTCAAATAAAACAGGGATATGTAGATGAATACAGTTAAAGACAAAGTCTATTTTCAGAATGTTCAGTTTTTCTCAAAAACAAGTACCGCGACATTTTTATTGTATTTTATTATCTTGAATTTCACAATATTAAAAAAACAGAAGTTTCGAAAAGAAAATAGTAGAAACTACTTCTTTTCTCGAAGATTACCTTTTAAGTCTGGAAAACATGTTTCAACTTAATTTCATTAAGCAAAGTAGAATCTTAAACTGAAATCAAATATATGTAAACAAAATTAATGTCAGTTAAAAATTACCATGAAGTAAACATTAAAACATTGAGAAAATATCATTTTCTAATTATTACAATTTGAAATAATATAATAATTTGAATACACATACATCGCCTTTCTCTCATATTCTCCCAAGTTTACATGTAATGTTAGTTTGTTTTGTTTTAATTATTACAAGCTATAAGTCTAACAGGAAATGTACCAGTCAATCAATATCAAGTTAAGCGTACAAAACAAACCACAATAACAATGAAAAACCAAGTATTCGACACCACAAACGTAAAAGGTAGACAATAAGGGTACCGGGAACGGTATTTTTTTCTAAGATCACTTATGAGATAAATATATCCGCCTGAAGATTTCTGCAAAAACAAGATAATCTTCGTTTTTCTAATTCGTAAAATCTAGATTCGACACATTTATCAGAACTTTAAACAAAAATACAAAGACTAAACATATCCGCATTATATGAAATCACTATACGCCTTGTATACGTTGTAATAGCATGTTGGTATATGTACAAGCACATAATTACAATGATGTGTTCAACATTACTCTTGAATATTACAGGAACGATGAAGAAACCTTGCAAGTATTGTAAGTGGGGATACGGCGGTGGAATGGGCGGCGGGTACGGCGGCGGTTATGGAATGGGCGGTGGTTACGGTGGCGGTTACGGAATGGGCGGCGGTTATGGAATGGGCGGTGGTTACGGCGGTGGTTATGGAATGGGCGGCGGTTATGGAATGGGCGGCGGTTATGGAATGGGCGGCGGTTATGGTGGTGGCTATGGAATGGGCGGCGGTTACGGTGGCGGTTACGGAATGGGCGGCGGTTATGGCATGGGCGGTGGATACGGCATGGGATATGGAATGGGCGGTGGTTACGGCATGGGATATGGAATGGGCGGTGGATACGGCGGCGGTTACGGAATGGGCGGTGGTTACGGCATGGGATATGGAATGGGCGGTGGATTCGGCGGCGGTTACGGAATGGGCGGTGGTTACCGCAAAGGAAAGAAATACGGACGATAAATATATATATTTGTTTCTCGTACTTATTAAAATGAAATACTGCTCATAAATAAAGCTCATACGTTTTGCAATATTAACAGTTGGTTATCTTTTTATTTCTTAAATGTCACAACAATACATACATGTAATACTTGAATCCAGAGTGTATGTGCAGTCGCTTTGCATCTGATATGCTATATTCGGGTTCAATGTGTGTGTGTGTGTGGGTTGGAAGGTAGGGGTGATGGGGTTGTTTGGGTGTGTGTGTGGGGGGGGGGGTGGGTGGGATGGGAGGGGTGATGGATGTGTGTGTGTGTGTGGGTGGGTGGGTGGGTGGGTGGGATGGGAGGGGTGATGGATGTGTGTGTGTGTGGGTGGGTGGGTGGGTGGGTGAGGGTGGGAGGGTGATGGGGTTGTTTGGGTGTGTGTGTGTGTGTGTGTGGGTGGGTGGGTGGGTGAGGGTGGGAGGGTGATGGGGTTGTTTGTGTGTGTGTGTGTGTGTGTGTGTGTGTGTGTGTGGGTGGGTGGGTGGGTGGGTGGGTGAGGATGGGAGGGGTGATGGGGTTGTTTGGGTGTGTGTGTGGGTTTTTTATTCAAAGAATACATCGTATTACTTGTGTTATTAATTCATAAAATGTGAATAATTATACAATTTTAACCTACATACATATTGTCAAATGTCAAATCAAGTAATTTTGAAATTATTTATTACGAATACTTTACATAGGAAACTTGTGTTTGTCTGAACCTACGACGACTCATTTGGCGGTTCACGTTTATTTCACTTTCCCGCGTGGTTTCCGGGTATATAATAGGACCACTGCAAATCACGTTAGCGGCAGAGTGTTAGAAACACTTCACGTTCATTTTCACATGCGGTTCCATGATTGACCCCCTAACATTTGACAAGATGTTTGAATTACAGGCACTTGTCAAGAACCCCAAACAATCCTGAAATTATTTTTTGAAAATGATAAAAATGCAAAACAAATCCAAAACCCATTCTTGCTGAGTGTGTATGTTTCCTTTGTTGCGAGCCAATTCTTTAGATCCAAATTGGTTGGATAAACTGTTTAGCACGACATTAATAACGGTCCAACAAATAGACACGATACTTTTTAAAATTAAAATTAATGAACACAGTTTGATAAATTATGACGACTACACAATAACATGGATAAATATTCATATAGTAGCGAGAAACAAAAAAACAAAAACGGATTTACAACGCTTGGAACGGGCGGTGGCAAAATATCCACTTGGGTTTTAAACCAGGTTATAGGGTACTCCCAACCTACATATTACCCTATTGTCATCCCAGTTAAACGGGACAGTGAAAAAAAAATACCAATAGACATGTCAGCATTAGTATATGGATCAGTTAAACACAAAGATGATCGTGTATATGTATGAATATAACAAAAACAAAAACCTAAACGCCACAAAGCACCATGAAGAACTTAATGACTTGACAGAAGCAAAATCAACACGAGAATGAACCCTTGAGCGAAAGTCAAAACACGACTAAGACACATATACAACGCTACCATCCTTTTTAGGATATCATTACGTGGTCCGAGTATTAACTTTAATTCCACATCCAACCCCTTCTCTAAGAAGCGAAAACGGGGTTGTCTGTGGTATGAAAATAAACCTTAATTTCTGCTTAAAAATGTTGCATATTGTAAAGTTAAAACATTTAATAGGTAATTTAAACAGGTTATCGTATTTTTTCAGTAGAAAATGTTTTTAAACGTGTTTTATTGTCGAAATATCCGTTATAAAATCCTGCTAATATAAGCTTTCCAATAGCTTAATGGAATTAAGGCGGGACCACGTAATGATGTGGACTCCAGCATAGGGACCTAACTCTGTCGGGTCATCATAGAATCAAAGATGAAAGCATACTCGCGAACTGTAATTGGGTCAACCACTAAACATGCAGTGCGTTGCAAGATGATCGAGTCATAACCTACGTGTATAACTTCCCTAAATGGTTGGATATAGATTGTACAAAAGTAATCACGACCAATGACATTTGTAAATTTCATCATATGTGGCAGTCCTTGTCGCATTGCAGATGAGTTCTTCAATTTCTTGTATCTTATAAAAGTAGGCCAATGTCACGGTATAATCATTTCACAATGGTTTTCCGAAAATAGTGGTCAAGTAAGACCCAAAGGAGTAGCTCTTTAGTTATTCAACTAAAAATGCATGCTTTATTAAACAAAAAGGTTGTTAAACATATAAGCCGGTAAGAAGTAGAGATAATTAACGATGCAAACATTGAAATCATCTCACTTGTCATAGATTCTGCTTAATATTATGTCTTCATTCTAGACAGAGAGATGCAAGTCGAAATGAGAAGCCACAGTTTTAGATATATTAGCTATTTTTTTTAGCTGACTTTCTTTATGATAGATATTATAAACCGTAGTAGAAAAGAAAGAGTTGTTATTTTGCATCATGTGCATCATACATTTTAGCACCCGTCAGGTGTTATTAAAGGTTTCGATGACATCTGGTAAAAGACTCACTAAGAAATCTCTATTATAGAAACGCGAAAACAAATCTGCTACCAGAAATTCATAGTTTGTATCCTTGGGATACCAGTAATTTGATATAAACAATAGGTCCATGCATTGGCTTGCTTCAAAGTCCTTTTGGTAAGTCCACCTACTAGTGTAAATATCATTCCTATCGTCAGTAAACATGCATTAATATTGAAACAAGCCAAACATGTATTTTTTCTCTAGCAAATTAATTTTGAATACGAGCAACACGCTATTTATAAAAAGATCGGACAGGGAAAGTAGCATTCAAGGAGGACAGTCAACCACAAAAAGCAGAAACAAACAAGAAGGCAAAAGCAATAATAAATGCAAACGACATCACAAACACAAAGGCTACCGCCTTGGAACGGTCAGTGGCAAATTAGGCCACTGGGGGTTTAAACCGGTTCTAGGGTGCACCAAACCTCACACTTACCCTCTTGTCATCCCATTAAAACAGGACAGTGTAAATAAAGAAATCCCGCCATGATCTAATCTCTAACCAACAAGGCAGCATCAATAGGCAATATAAGTAAAACACAAATATGCTCGTGTAAATATAATTAAAAAAAACAATAGCCGAGAAAGCCACAATGAAGGTACTCAGTGACTTGGCAGAAGCCAGAGCAGTAAGAGAATAAACCATTAAGGGCATGACAAGAAAGATCATGGACAAACATCAAACGCCACCGTCCCAATGGGCTTTATGCAGGCGTCATCATAGGGTCCACAGCCTGTCCGGTCATCGTACAATAGACAAGGACTGCCACAACCTCACTTCTATTATAATTTGATTTGCAAATGGCATTGGTCTCCCCGCGCTTGCAATCAGTACTGTTATTCATTCCATCTTTGGAGATCGCTGAGCCCGATACTTATATTTAGTTATCGGTGGTACATTTTCAATTTCTTCTGTTTTCTTACTTAATTTTTGATTCGGTGGTTCCACTACTCCGGCCGATAAAAGGCTCTGGGTATTGTTTAACCACTCATAGGATATGTTGTCTGCTTTTTAATTTAGTCTTTTGACTGTTACTTGTTAAATTCCATTATGTTTATTTCGCTCTTCGGGGAATTCAATTGTATTAGATACTGGGAGCATACGCCGTACGACATGGAGATGCAGTACACTCCATGTCCACCGCCATATGCATGCCATCTTCGGGATAGTTAAAATGTTGTACTATTGATTTCATGAATATTGAGTTCTGTTCAACCCGGGGCTAGAGGGCGTGGGCGGTAGCTAGCATATTTCACTACCGCTCAATCAAACTGAGACTGCAATATTTCGTATGTGTCGTGCTCAGCCGTTTCCAAAGGTCCATTATCATACTCTTTTTGTAGTAAGGTTGTGATGAAAAGTTATAAGAACTTATAGATGACGCGTTAAAAGTATTGCAAATGCGATCAAGAACGGATGTAGAATGTTTAGTTGACAATGATAAACTGATTCGATACTTTGCATAAGCTTCAGCACACTACTATTTTAACCTGTGGCGGTTAAGTAAGACAAGATGTTTGAAGGAGCATAGGCACTATATTTAGAAATAAATCAAGTTATAAAAGTCCTTGTTTGCAGTACAGTGCGGACCTACGATGCCATTGCGTTCAGACTCTGTGGTTTCTATAGGACCCTATATCTCATTGTTTTAGTCCATATTTGGAGGAATTGTTTTGCGTCTACCACAGCCTTGAAAACGATGCACTGAACTGATGATCATCCTCAACAGATGGAACTGGAGTGTATGCATTTAGGCTCCCGTGTCCAGAAATAAAACCTTGACGTAGTGTAGGCTTCAAACAAGAGAGATATTCTGTATAAAAGTTAAAACGGGTATCTAAGCTACTGAATGCATTCCCTCTACTTGCCTACAGCAGTTATTAGAACATGTAATTCACTCAGATACTTGCTATCGCTGATACAGATAACATATAGACACCTGTGTTTCATTCCTGTTGCTCTGAACTATACTGAGCGACATGCCAGAGCAGGGTTTTGATGTGCTGCTTAAGCAGCCGGTAATACGATGATTATAAATGGTAAAGGGTTTAGTATAGTGTTAACTGTATTGAAATCTTGAGTTGTACGACGGCGTTGAGAAGTCGTTTAATGGTCGCACATTTTGTTTAATGGCGACGCGTCAGCGGAGCAGTTAAATATAAATATAAAAAAAAACGAACAGGAAAAGCAGCATTCAAGGACGACACTCAGAAAAACAAAGAACACATTTAAAGATGAATAAAAGCCCAAATAAGACATCACAAACACAACAGGGTTGACAATAGGGCTACCGCCTTTGAACGGTCAGTGGCAAAAAAGGCCGCTGGTGGTTTAAACCAGGTTCTTGTTAAACCAAACCTCACACTAACCCTCTGTCAACCCAATAAAACGGGACAGTGTAAATAAAGAAATCCTCGCCATGAACTATTCTACGCATAAGGCAACATTTCAATAGTGGTTTTAACCCTTTTCTAGCGCAGTTCAGTGTTTTGACAGTTTTTCTCACAAACGCATTCAAATAAACCTATATGACGTTACTTTTTTGACAGTTTAACGTCAAATTAATGGATTTGCAACGGGTAATGCAATGTTTATTAGTCACACATTTTCGTCAACCAATCGGATTGCAGGATTTTTTTCAAGCGCGTTGCAAAACATGGTAATTCTGCAGGTCAGTTGTACATGAGTGGTTAATCATGAAACAATTACTGTGCTAGTTGTCTTGTGTTGGTGAAGTGAGCGCTTGATTACTTGAAATAGTTGTATAGCCTGTGAGTAGCTAAATTCATACTGCTATCTTCTCTCTATGAAGAACATATCGCTATCTGTATTTGATATTTAGAAGAACACACGCAATTTTGAAGTTGTTAATCAAGAATTAAAATTCTCAAGTTTACTTTAAACCTGCTGGCATATAACTTAATATAAAGTTATACAATTAGGGAGTTATCAAGTATTATTTGTTATTCTATTATAGGTTTAATTGTAGTATTGTTGGAATATTATCATTATAATCAGAAAAATAGTTCTATAGCACAGATGGCTATATTATGTGCAATATATCTTATCCCTTATATGTGTTATCCTAAGGGAAAGATATTTTGTTTCCAAATTCTACGAACTTAATCCGTTCATGTCTGCCACATTACACATCAACATTTTTATTTGTTATGAAACTGCTTTGTTTGTTAGAGAATATAACCTGACGGGGTTATCTTTACTTACCCTGTCCCGTTTTATTGGGATAACAATAGGGTAAGAGTGAGGTTTGGTTCACCCTGGTTGATGTGTGTGCTGTCATATCTTGCCTTTTATTCATGTTTGTAGTTGTTGTTTGTTTCTGTGCGTGTTTGTGGTTGACTGTGGTCCTTGAATGCCGCATTTCCTGTTAGACTTTTATATCCACGTTAAGTGAGTAAACAAGTTTATTCAACGAGTTTCACTTTATTTATTTTTGATCAGAAACAATTTTGTTATCATATGGCATCATTTCTTTGAGTTATTTACGAAAACAATCTAGCAATATTTATTAAGAAATACTAAAAAGGGGATCTTTATGAAAAACAAACACAATTAAGAGAGAAAAGTAGCACACCCGGTTTTATTTAGTATGTTACATAAGAGGTAATATTAGGTGCAATGCCTCTCGCTTCCCCTAGCATCTGCTTTAGTGGAATGTTAATTTAAAAAGGGTATGTAAAGAGAAATTTGGAAATCGCCGAATACGGTAAATACAAAAAAATATTGCAGTCTATGCTTGACAGGTTGAGCAGAACGAACTCAATATTTAAAACGTCAACAGATGGCATGCATTTGTCCTTTAACATGGAACTTTCAATGTGGTATTCTCATACCATTCCATGTCCAGCTGCATAGGGTCCTGATTTCTAACAAAATCATTTGCCCTAAACGAGGACACAATGGGCAAAATAAACCAAATGGAATTTATTTGGGAGCAGAGCTTATGAATCCTGCGTATCACACATAACAGTCAAAATACTAAATTAAAAAGCAGACAACATATCCTAAAGGTGATTAAACAATACTCAGAACCTTTAAAGGCTGAAATAGTGACACCACCTATTTGAAAATAAAGTAAGAAAATAGAAGTATTTGAGAATGTACCACCGATATCTGTATATATATATATATATATCTGGCTCAGCGATCCCCAAAGATCGAAATAAATAACCTGCAGTTCTGATTGCAATCACGGGAGACAGAGTCGCAATGCTTGTGCTTGATGATCTTAATGGTCCAATAAGTAATAACACTTTGATTTGCAGTCTAGGAGAGAGACATTTTCCAGCCGTCACACACCACTAAACACACGCTAATGCGAATGTCAATAACAACTGAAAACGGGTTCCATAGGAAGCAACAATCACAAACAAGAAAGAAAATTAGCAGACTCGGTTTTAAGTGTGAGGTTTGGTGCATCCTAGAACCTGGTTTAAACCCCCAGCGGTCTTCTTTGCCACTGACCGTTCCAAGGCCTATTGTCAACCCTTTTGTGTTTGTGATGTCTTATTTGGCATTTTATTCATCTTTAAATTTGTTCTTTGTTTCTGTGTGTTTTTGTGGTTGACTGTCGTCCTTGAATACTGCTTTTCCTGTTCGATTTTTATATCCATAAGTATTTATCATTACCTTATCATGACTAGTATTTCAATTATCACCTCAATTTACGAATCCAGTTACTGTAGTGGTTTAACTTTTAGACAGTTTGCATATAAACAAATTAAACACAATTTAATGTAGAGTTTTACTGTTTTTCAAATAGTCTATCATATGTTTATATTATTGGTGCAATAAAGTCAACAATTAGTGAAATAAAAAATAATTACGTCACGGGACGATATGTTATCAAATGGGTCATGCATTATATTATTGAAGAAACTCTAATTAAAATAAGGGTTATAAGTAATAAGTAATATACCGACATAATGCCATTAAATATGTTATAATTGAGAATAATCGTACTTGCAAAATACAAACTTTGTGCAATCCCAGCTACATTATTTTTATTTTTGATTTATTTCAAGAGTAAGAAAGAACAGATAAACAACAACTGTAAATTGCATACTAATTTATTTTTGAACGGTATTTGATAATACACACATTATCGAGTCGGAAATATCTTTTCAAATGGCATCTATCGTTCGTATTTCTTTCCTTTATAAAGGCGGAATATATTACTAAAATATATTTTCCTTGAAAAAGATGAAATATTTAAACAGAATCATTTATCGCCCGTACTTCTTTCTGCCGTAACCGTAACCGCCTCCGCCTCCCATTCCATAACCGCCGCCGTAACCGCCTCCCATTCCATAACCGCCGCCGTAACCGCCTCCCATTCCATAACCGCCGCCGTAACCACCGCCCATTCCATAACCGCCGCCATAACCACCGCCCATTCCATAGCCGCCACCATAACCACCGCCCATTCCATAACCACCACCGTAACCACCGCCCATTCCATAACCGCCGCCGTAACCGCCGCCCATTCCATAACCGCCGCCGTAACCGCCTCCCATTCCGCCGCCGAATCCCCGCTTACAATGTTTGCAATGACGCCTTTTCCAAAAAAAGCCTGTAACATTAAACAATAATGTTATTATATTCATATTCGTATCTAAAGCAGCAAACAATTGATACAAGTGATGATACATATCTAACATTTATATACCATTAACTCAAACATATGTAGATGTAGGGTGCCAATTTGTCCGCAACGTGCTAATGTGTCGGAGGACATACTGGACCACACGTAAGTATCGAATATGTCTGCAACATGCGAATATGTCCGCGGCAAATTTAAGGGGGCGTCTCAAACAAATAAATCATTGATATCGAACAGTAAATATTGAGCGGTACATAAAAGAGATTATGCTAAAGGAGTTTTAATGAATAAAGAAAATTAATGAAACAAAATAAATATATATATATAATTATATGTAAGGAAAATATATCATTAAAAATTTAAAAACTATTTAATTAATTAATTGGAATAAACCATGTATAACAGCAATTCATGTCGGTAAAAAAAATAAAATCCGAATAAGGATGACGAAAGAGAACGGATTATTAAAGGAAAGAAGAATAGAAATCGCAACATTATAAAACATGTATTTCATTGATACAAGCAGGGACTTATAATACTTTAGGTTCCTTGATACACACATTTCCGAAAAAATGTATACACGTTTAGCAATGTAATATGAGAGAACAGGCGAAATAGCTGAGTGGTCGATTTTTTATTTTAGTCATAGGATATGTTGTCTGCTTTTTGATACATAGGCTTCATAACCGCTGCCCCCAACTAAATTCCATTATGCTTATTTCGCTCTTCGGGGTATTTAATTATATTAGATACTGGGACCATACGCCCTACGACACGGGGAAGCGTTACACTCCATGTCCACCGCCATATGCATGCCATCTTCGGGATGGTTAAAATTGTGTACTGTTGATTTCATGAATATTGAGTTCTGCTCAACCCGGGGCTAGAGGGCGTGAGCGGTAGCTAGCATATTTCACTACCGCTCATGAACAGTCTCAATCGAACCGAGACTGCAATAGTTCGTATGTGTCGTGCTCGGCCGTTTCCAAAGGTCCATTATCGTACTCTCTTTTAGATATGATAATGTTATTAATAATGAAATATATAATTATGTTTAATGTACAATTGATATGTATGCATTACCTTGGTCCTTTGGCAAGCACAATACTTTCCTGGATTTTTAACAAATAAACATAACAGACCTGGCTGTTTTACTTATCATTTATTTGTCTCATGAAACGCTTTCGAAATCAAAACATTTTATTCTAAAACTAATGCATGAATCAGCAAATAAGGCTTTCCTGTTGCGTTGTTACATGTTTAATATATGGCTATGGTGAACGAATTTTTGATACGCCATCTATGTTGCCCTTGGCATAGTGAATTGTGGCAAGTCTCTCTTTTTGGAAATATTCTACACACATTATTCATCATTTTGTATAATTTTGATTTCAGTGTTTGTGTTAATTAGAGATATAATTTTGGAAAAATATCCAAACACCTGTTATACGAGGTTTTACATAAGATTAATTATTGTACTATTTGTATTCGATACTTTTCTAGCGTTTCTTTAATCTAGAGGAGTGTGCTTAGGCAAGCAAATATGACTTATCTACATGTAGGTTTCTTACGTGTTATTATAAAATTAATTGCTACTTTCTTTTATTTAATCAGATTCACCTATTTTCATTTTCTCCTTTACTTTAAAAATAACACGAGCTGCTTCATGTTCATGTACATGTAGTTTTGTATCCGATTTTGTTTTAAACCTATCTCCATAAAAAACGCTCCGTGTAATATGTCTTTTATCAGAAAACGTGCACGGAGCAAGTAACATAAGACATTATAGCATAGTTACTCGGTTTTGGTTAGCTGGTTCATGAGGGGTAATGTATAATGAAACACATCACACGGACCCTGACCCCTAGCAACGGCTGAATCGGCATTCTGCGTAAAAACTGCATGCAGTGGGATAGATAATAACAAAGGACCAGTAAGAAATAACACTACTGATTCGTAGCGAATGATTAGCCTTAATGCCATATTTTACTAATAGTTAGGACGTAGACCATCTGATACGCTCACTTGACAAATTAATCTGGCGTTTTTTTCACTTAAGTTTGTTAACCTTTTTCCAATCATGGAACTTCTCGAATTGGTTAACCATTTTCTTTTAAACTCGTATAAATCCCCTTTTTAGCCAATTTCATAATTTTACCCCTTCACTCTAGTTGTTCGGATCTTCAATTTAAATTGTAAGATTTGATGTGTATTAATAGTGGATAACGAATTATAAAACATGCATTCACCTTGACGAATCATTTCGAAAAAGAGACCCAAGCTCCTGTTATAAAAAAAGACTTTACAATATTTAAGCTTGTATTACGACGTCGTGCCAAACACCAGACTGTTTTAGATGGAGACAAGCTAAACGTTACGATAATCGTATTTTAAAAATTCACTTAACTTCATTTTTAACAAAGTGTATGAAATTAGAAATCGCCGAACACGATAAATACAGCAAATGTTGCAATCTCGGTCTAAAACTATTCATGAATGGTAGTGAAATATGCTTGCTGCGTATACCGTTCTCGCCCTCTAGCCCCGGGTTGATCAAAACTCAATATATAAAATGTCAATAGTACGAAAATTTGATCCATTTCGAAGATGGTATGCATATGAGGGTGAACATGGAAACTTAAATGATGTATTATCAAACCATTCCATGGCCAGCGAGTATGGTCCCATTTTCTAACAAAACGCTTTGCTCTAAATGCGAATTCAATGGTCGAATAAGACAAAATGAAATGTATCATACCTTGAGCTGGTGTTAGAAGTCCAATCATGCATGCCAGCAGCAGAATAACTACAGCAGATCTCATGATGCCGAAGTATTAACGGTGACAGAAGTACAAGTCTGTGGTGAAGAGGCAGAGACAACGAATGCACTGACTGACAATGTTAACTGAAGCCCTTATATACTAGCACATACGTGAACAAAAAAATAAACGATACAGATACATCACGCTGCGTTTTTTTTTCAATGATTAATATGTTGTCGTTCTTGAATGTGGTTTATAATTAATTTTGAAATGTCGTTAATGTTTTGAATGTTTTTGTCATTTTTTATGATCTTTACCTTTTTTATTTTGCTTGATTCACGGACGCCATTTTAACGCGTTTAAGTAAACCACACTCTGCTATGTAGCTCAAAAATGTGCGTATTACATGCAATCTGAAAGCCTTCAATTTGTCCGCCATTTTAAATAATGTTTATGATTCATCCCTGTCGTTTTGGCATGAAACAATTGCAATATGAGCCATCGTTGCATCTTGTTCCTGTGATAAGTCTCTCGCATGGTTCTTAAGACATAACTTGGTGATGGACTTTGGCGAAATATGATTCTTTTGTTCCCTTTGACAATTGTATAATAATGTACATAGTATAAACTGTTCTGTCGCCATCATGACCTCATACATTAGCAAATACCTATATGTTTGATAGTGTTTGAATATTCTTATCTCCCTAGCTCTAACACGACCAAAGTAGCGTAGTCGATAGCGCATTCGCCTCTCACCAATGTAACCAGGGTTCGAAATGGTGTTGTAAATGAAAAGTTAAGGTAGTCGCGTGCTGTGATTTGTGTATTCCCCGTATTTTCCGGTTTTCTCCCATATAAAGTTCTCACCATGACTAACTAATTTTATTTAAAAGCATTCTCACTTTTAAAATGCGGAATTTTTTAAAGTGTTAAAGTATGAGAAGGGGCATACATCTGCATTGAATAATTTATAAGGAAGAACTGTATAAAGTTTCATGACCATAGATCAATATTTTGCCAAGTTATGAGCTAGGTTCAGTTGCATTGAACAATTGGATAAAGAAGAACTGTATATAGTTGTATGACCATAAGTCAGTAGTTTGCCAAGTTGTGAATCAGGTTAGGTTGCAGGTATTCTGAAAATGATCATAACTCTGTCGAAATGAAAGTCATTGTTATTGGACATGGGCAACAATATTTCTTAGGGTAAGATGAAGATGTGTGTGAAGTTTAATGAACATAAGTTAAATACCTTTCACGTTATGGCCAGTTATAAGCTTGGTTAGGTTGCGGGTTAAAGTGTTATGAAAAGGGGCAAAACTCTGCCGAAATGATAGTTGGAGTTATTGAACATTTATTACATTTATATGCGTGAAAGATCAGGATTTCTCAGTGCAAGAATATTCATTATCGCTAAATATTAATAACTAACTCAGAACACAATAATAACTAACGTTAGAACACAATAATTAATAACTAACGATGCGACGTTGAGTCGTGACGTCAACAAAGTGTTGCTGACGTCGACGTCATCCGTCGATAACGTTCAATAAAGCGAATATTTGTTTGCAAAAACGTAATTTAAAATGTAATAAATAGATTATTTAACTGCTGGTATCGATTATTGGGTAATTCTTTACTTGATGGTAGACGTGCTTTGTTTTTCCACTCACTCGCGTGCGCTCTTCGTAAAAAGAACCACACGTCCATCACTCGTGAAGGATTTCCCTATAATCGATCCCAGCAGTTAAATAATCTCTATATATTCGTTGAGGTAAGATGAAGATGTTTGAGAAGTTTTAGTAACATACGTCCTTTTGGAACATAGGAACATAGATCGAATACTTTTCAAGTTATGGCTAAGGTTAGGTTGCAAGGTACGTAAGAGAAACAATGACATCTACACTATGTTCAATATCATTAAAGATTATAAATTCTTTTCAGTGTTGCTAACTGTCTGTTTTTGCATGTTTGCTACCTTTTCTATATGACGTTGATTATCGAAAATACCTTTCTTCTTAAAACATTGACAGTTTATTTAGAACATCTAGTAAAAGAATTAGAACATCTAAGTAAAATTATTTTACTCCTATTATCCCATAATGTGATTTTGATGTGAAACAATAGAACCATGTAATGTTCTCACCAAACAAATACAAACACACAATACCATGATCATACTAAATAATAATACTTTTTAGTTTATGTTAATGACTTATGAATATCGTTTAGGTTATAACAGCCTAATCTTTTCTCCATGGCTCTTTCATTGTAAAGCAAATGAAAACGCTCACACCTTGTTAGAATATTAGGAAACATATTTTATCATGTCTCCTACTAAGCCTTAGTCCGCTATGAATGTATAATGGACTGTCCTTTCTTTAAATTTAGACCAATCCATTTATGTCAACAAGGGATGTTTTGGAGAAATGACTGATGAGCAGCCGGATATTATAAACCCTAATCAGCCTGCGAGTTACTCGCTACTCGCAGGCTGATCTGGGTTTACAATGGACGCAAAGGCTATTGTAGTCGCCCTTAGCAGGTTAAGGGTTAAACATCAACAAGGAAATGGGATGTTCAATATCTAATAAGAATCATTCGTCAGCTGTATACTAACACTGGCACAAAGGTCAACATTGTTTTGACAGTGTTTCTAAAACTGTTAAAAGCACAATGATCTGTATTTCCAAAATATCAATAACGCGTACAGTTACAATGAATACCGCACTAAAACAGTTTTTAAAGAAAAAGACGATAAGCACATTTTAATAGATAGCGTAATTATTTAAAACTATATAATACTACACAGTCATACTATTTTTATTTAATATCGGCAACTCATTATGTTCATGTATATTACGTAACATTTCGTTACACTTAAAACACACATTATGTCACAATGCATTGCTTAAAGCTACACAATCCCAATAAAAGGCACACTAGTACTGAACAAATCTAACGGTTATTACGAATGTTGTACCAAGTGATTACTGTACGTGTGGATTCATATATACAACATGCGCACTACCTAAATTCACTGAATATTAATGAGATAAGGCGGTAATGTATGAGACGCTTCAGGTACTTTGGCCACCGAACTGATGAGACCACTCTTCTGTAGAAAGACTTAATACGAAATAAAAGTCATTAGAAATTGAAAAGGAAGCTAAAGATGTACTTACGCAAAACAACCGTATATGGTATATAATCCGAAACAATACCTATAATTAAACGCAGCGGCCTTTTAAAAAAAAACACTTTCCAACGAAACTATTATACAAACAAGCAATCCTCCATTTCTGTGTGTGTGTGTGTGTGTATGTGTGTGTGTGTGTATCTGTAGTTATGCATACATGCTTTACACATATTAGTAGACTATAAATCAACTTTTCTTTTTAAAATAAAGTTGTCTTAAATTATGCATGAATTGAAATATTGAAAAATAAAATGGAGAGGGAAGGAGAGAGAGAGAAAAAGAGAGAGAGAGAGAGAAAGAAAGAGATAGACAAACAGAAAGAAAGAGAGAAAGAGAGAAATAAAGATAGACAGAGAGACAGAGAGAGGGAGAGGGTAAGAGATAGAGAAGGAGAGAGAGAGAGAGAGACAGACAGACAGAGAGAGAGACAGAGAGAGGGAGAAGGTAAGATATAGAGAAAGAGAGAGAGAGGAGAGAGAAAGAAAGCGAGAGGGAGGGAGGGAGATGAGAGAGAGGGGTTGAATGAGGGAGTGTGGGAGGGATTAAGAGAGAGAGAGTTTTTATATGCCTGGAATATCAGTATATTGAAAAGCACAGAGTCCTTGAACATATTTATTAAAAGAAAATTAATTAGTACACTTTATGTTAATCGGCCTCTGTAGCGCAGTAGGATAACGCGTTATCCGAGATATGATAACCACGTTGCGGACGGGATTCAAACCCGCGGCTCTGCACTTTTTTTAAAACAAAAATGTTTTATGAATTTTCTACAAACGCACACAAGCACGGCCAACGCACACAACCACAAACACACGCGCGCACGCAAGCATGCGCGCGCACATACACTCTCCCATATGTTTTTAAATATTAACAGTTGAAATTTGTGTAAAAGGTGTCAGAAAGAAATTTAGAAAAAGACGAATACTCAGTCCGTCCGCATTAACGGGATATGAGATATCGACATAAAATGTTATTTGTGTATCCGTGACAATATGGAGATGATGCACGTCATTGTTTTTATATCGTCAAAAGATGATTGCCATGGCAACATAGTGGGGGGAAATCCAAAAAGTCAGGATATAAATTATGTGGTATGTTTCATGAAGAGACATTCAATTTATAAAATTTACTCCAGAACGATAGTTTTTTACTCTTTTGTTGTATCGCCAAGAAGCTCCGGAATTCTGTAACGGAATGATAAAGGGGTGGGCGAACCCCACATCCTAAAAACTACAATATGCGAAAAATAATATTGCTGGTCTTTTTTCAACAAAAGCAAATTCCATATCTATAACTAGTAATTTGAACAATACCCTTCAAGTGTCTCATTTTAAACAATAATTTCTCCATGTCCAGTGTCAACACCTGAACATGTATAACATGTGTGTGATTTTGTATTGTTTCATGGATATTATAGGAAATAAATATATATATGAAACATAATTGTATGTGGAATACGCGGGTAAGTGTTTATACTTCTCTACATAGTGATGTTTAACGTTATGCTTATCTCATCCCTCCACCGCTTCTGTTCAACAAACATGTATATATTTACGTTACACGCCATTGAATATCCTCATCGAGTTGAACTGTCAGTAGTTATCAGATATCTGAGCAAATTGCTATATAAACGTTTAGGCTTATATAACCCGCGTTATCCCTGGGTGGTACAGTTTCAAAGTTACCGAAGCGTTTATCACGCCTGTTATGGAAATGTCTGGTTATGCGCTACGACAATATACCAGCCTAACCAATCTATACAATACTTCCAGCAAAGAACTTGTGTTTAAACTACCTTGAAATTGTATTATTTATCGGGATTGTTTAGCTTTTAGTTAATATAAAAATGCTGATACTATACATAAACTACGTACATAATAATCAAAACTAAAATATACTATCAAAATATGCTTTTTTAGTATATGCGTTATGTTAATATCTTAAAAGCTGGCTGACAGAAGAAGAAAGATGTTTTTACATAATGGATGCTGTAGGCAATAATACTAAATTGAAAACATAAACTTTAGCTACCAGTAGGCCTTATTGCCAACTGACCGTTCCAAGTCTGTAACCTTGTCTTCTCCATTGTTTGTGTTGTGTATTGTCCTTTTTATTGTACAAGAAACTGTTGTTGTAAAAAGTGTCAACGTTTTTACACTCCGTATTTAAAAAATTAACAAAAAACAACAACAAACGAAACCTGTACAAATCGGAGTTGTTTTTTTTAAAATGAAATGCATTAAAATATAAAACATAAGACCATCAGTATCAATATGAATGATTTACAACGTTACATATTAATTAACTTGTTAACTGTCTGTTTTTGCATTAACTTATTTTGTCTTTCTTATTGTGTATGCAATTGAGGAAACATAGTGCTGTATTATATATGATTGAAAGTCAGCAAAGTCTGTAAAAGTGTTTACAGTAAAATAAAGTTAAGGTTGCCATACTGTCTGCACTGTTAAAATTAACTGCTTTCTTCACAAAGAGTGATCCATTCTTTTTCTATTTAGCATATTTTCTTTTACAATATAAAACAACTACCATTCAATTAGGTTTACTCGATTAGGGCGCATTCATAGTGAACTTATGACCGTATAGTACGTCAGTTGTGCCTTGATATCATAATCTAATAATATTTTGTAAACAGACTGTTGAAAATCGACTTGAGTACACATCGTAGTCGGTAAAGAATTGTACAGCATTATTTATTGATTTGTTGATTGATTTATTTATTCATTCATTAATTTATTGATTGAATGATTGATCGATTAAGTGATTATTTTGACTAATTGATTGATTGATTCATTCTTTTATTCAATCATTTTGTGTGTTCGTTCGTTCTTTCGTTCAATTAATTATTCCAAAGCCTTTTTCTGTCGAGCTTATTTTTTATAATTTACTGTACACACGTGTTATTATCTTTCTAATCAGTGCTTTTAAAATCGACCTGAGTACATATCGTAATTCGTAAAGAATTATACAGCAAATTTGATTGATTTTTTGATTGATTGATTTACTCTTCATTAATTGATTGACTGAATGATTGATTAAGTGATTATTTTTATTGATTAATTCATTCATTTACTTCGTGTGTTCGTTCGTTCGTTTCATTCAGTCATTTATTCCAATGCCTTTTGCTGTCGAGCTTAGTATTTATAATTTAGTGTACACAAGTGTTATTATCTTTCCAACAGTCGTTTTGAATTTGATGCATTTCTATTTGATTGTTTGTTTAAAAGCTTGGACCTCATCCGCATTTTAGCACGTTCCAAGGCGGTAACTCTATAGTCAACGCTTTTATGTTTGTGGTGTCGTATAAGTTGCTTTTTTTCTTGTGATTTTTTTTTGTATTGTGTGCGTGTTTTTTGGTTGACTGTGCTCTGTCAATGCTACGCTCCCTACTCGATTTCTGCTTCCATTTTTACATAAACAATTGCTTCTTATTAGTTAGCCCGCCGACTACACAGACTGTGGTCAGGACGCTATTTGTACTGATACAATAACGTTGTGAACATGCACCTTTTTAAGATACAATGACAACCAACCGGCATACTGGATCGCTGTGGTCTAGTGGTAGAGCATTGGACTCATAATCGAAAAGTCGTGGATTCGATCCCTGCCATGACCATGTGTTGTGTCCCTGAGAAAACAACATTATCTAAAATTTCTTAGTACCGCTTCTTCCCAGAAAGACATCGAGACTGATTAAAATGAGTTCAGAGGGCATTCTTACAATCGATGTAAAAATAATTAGGTTTAGACTAACTGGCATACACAGTAAACCACCTCATCGTCGGTTCTTTTCTTTGTTTTATAGTGGCATTCTGCTTGCTTCAGGTGTTGCCGTTGGAATTACTCCGTTAAGTTTACACAATATTAACAGAATCAGCCACATTAGCTCGTTTGCAAGGCTTAGCGCTTTCAACGTACACACTTACAGTTGATGGTGCATGCACATGTTTGATACAAGTTACACTTCGCAAAGAAAATAACAAACGTGTTAGAACGTGATTGATAGTTCGTGACTTAAGACGCATTTTTTTTCTAATTTTACATGCTGTACATACATTCATGACATTTATATGTATACACATTATAATACATTTTAATATAACCACAGAACAATTGAAATTTGACATGAAGTCGCTTTGTTGTCTGGTGGCCTTCAAATATAAAACTGTAGCAAATATAATGTTGCTTACATTGCAAAAAACATTGATTTTCCGCATATTGCAAAATGTTTCCAATTTTTTTCTAATTATTTGTCGGATACGAAGTGCGTTGAATGTTACAAACATTACATGGTCCGAGTATTAACTTTCATACCCCATCCAACCCCTTCTCTAAGAAGCGAAAAAGGGGTTGGCTGGGGTGTGAAATTACACCTTAATTTCGGCTTAAAAAGTTTGCATAAGTAAAATTAAAACATCTAATTGGTCGTTTTAAAACGTTATACATTTTTGTCAGTTAAAAATGTTGTGAACTAATTTTATTGTCGAAATAGCCGTTATAAAATCCTGCTAATAATAAGCTTTCCCATCACTTAATGGAATTAAGGCGTGACCACGTAATGAATACAACATATTTAATGACATCATACAACTTGGTGTGCAAAGGGTATGTATGATCGATTTAGTTTTTTTCAAAAACCTACTACTTTGCTATGCAGCATTAATTAACATTAAACTTTAACTTATTATTAAGTCTATGTTTTACATTTTATATTGGTTTGTGTTTAACTTGCACAAAGTAACATTTAGACGACTTTGCGACATATTCAAAATAGGGCATCCAAAGGATTTTTATTTATTGTTTGTTCAAATTTTCCTGTGGGCACCACTGGTCCTGTCAACAAGGATGCAGTGCCTTGATCCAGAATTAGGAACCGGTTATCGTTTATCTTCAAATAGAAACTGAATACGTCATCCATACATAGCAATTCATTATGATTTATAGTTTGAATGTCAATTCAGAACTCCGGCTTCTTATACTGAGCAAGGTTGTAAACCTCGCTATAAGAACAAGTGTCAAAGCTGAAATTATTTTTATTACAGTAAGAAACCTTTTAGTAACCACATTAACGCAATACAACTGATGTCATGGTCTGCCTTCAAAATTACAAACTAATGACATATCATGATTAATTGTGGCAGGAAAAGTAATTTATCGGTTAGCATAAGAAACCGTCAGCAAAATGTGGACCAGATAGGGATTTGGTTGCAAAAACCCAGTCATCAAAGTCAAGTTAATGTATCAACTATAACACGACTTTTGCAGCATATATACAATCACTGCATTTATCTTAAACAACATTGATCAGACAATATGTTGGGTTCATCAACTTTTGACATTTCAAACTTGTCAGTCAAATATGGTTTGCATAGTACATAATCAAATACACTACAGCCGGTGTAATGAAGGTGTTATGAAGTAAATCGACCCACATAAAATAATTGCCGCCGAGTCGAAATTGTATATATACTGAAAGTAAAAAGAAACGCAGGGAGCGTATTTCCGCTATATATTGTATGTTTAATATGCTACTGCTAATCGAATGGTACAGGGCGACATTAGGCCTGTCCTTTTAGAAAGAAGGTTTAAACAGCACTGAACACACCAATGGTTACCCCTTTAACGTTTCATTGTCGTCAGAATGCGCATTTGGCTCAAGCAGGTGAGCAAACTTAGGCTTTTAATGTTGCAATCACTTAACATTAAATACAGTACTGAACTTGCTCAATTTTTCAAAGAGGAACTTCAGCATTTATGAATTTCTTGTTACAACGTGTACTGTGATTAAAACGTCTACAACATCACAGTTGTGTCCTTTCTCTAACTATCTGCAATTTTTGATTTTACAAAACATCTTGGGATTTCCTTGGAATATATATCGAATTAAGTGTGCAGTATATGCAATATATAGCGGAAAAACGCACCCTGCGTTTCTTTTTCCTTTCTGTATAGGAAAAATTACTACCGATCGTTAATTTATATAGAATAACGACCCCAAGGAATAAAAGTAGAATTTTGACTCTCAGAGTTGTCAATTTAATATACGTTTTAGACACATTATAAGTTTTAATTGCATAAAGATTAAAACCTTTATGCAGCACTTGGGACAAGATGAAATACCCTTCCAGGTCCAAACACGCAAACAGACAAACGAGTAGGCAAAAGTAATAAAAAATGCAAACGACATCACAAACACAAATGGGTTACAATAGCGCTACAGCCTTGGAAAGGTCAGTGGCAACAAATGCCACTGGGGGTTTAAACCGGTTCTATGGTGCACCAAACCTCACACTTACCTTACTGTTATCCCATTAACACAGAACAGTGTAAATAAAGAAATCCCCAACATGATCTACTCTCTAACCAACAAGGCAGCATCAACAGGCAATATAAGTAAAACACAAATATGCTCGTGTAAATATAATACAAAAAACAATAGCCTAGAAAGCCACAATGAAGGTACTCAATGACTTGACAGAAGCCAGAGCAACAAGAGAATAAACCATTAAGGGCACGACAAGAAAGATCATAGACAAACATCAAACGCCACCGTCCCAATGGGCTTTAGGTAGGCGTCATCATAGGGTCCACAGCCTGTACGGTCATCGTACAATTAAAGAGAAAAGCATAGTGTCGAACTGTAAAAGGGTCTACCACCAAGCATGCAGTACGTTGCCAAATGTTAGGGTCATAACCTCTTTTGACAAACTTTTTAACAAATTTAACAAAGATATTATGAAAGTGATCATTACCGAGAATCTTACGAAGTTTATAAATCACATCACCATAGAAGTCATAGTCCTTTTCGCAGAAGAGTCCTTAAATTACTTTTATATTTGGAAAGAAGATCAGGGTTACGATAATAAAAGTTTGCAAAGGTTTTACGAAGTTTATGGTAACGGTTACCCTGATTGAGTAGCTTTTTAGTTTTACAAAGATTACAAATATTAAAGTCCTCAACTCGAGTACAAGCTCTTGAAAAACGAATAAGTTGAGACACATACACCCCATAAGAAGTTGCTCGGGGAACATCCCCATCCAAGTGGGAGTAATTAACAATGTCAAATTTAAAATCATCTCTCTTGTCATAGATTTTGCTAATAATTTCCCCATTTTCAATCGAGAGATCTAAATCAAGAAAAGAAGCGTTATTATCAGATATATTAGCTTTATTAAGCTGAAGTTCTTTAGGATAAATATTATCAACCATAGTTGGAAAGAAATGGTTGTCAATATTAAGTATGTCATCCAGATACCGAGAGGTGTCATTAAAAGCTTCAATAACGTCTGCCTGAGTATCTGGTGAAAGACTCAACATGAAATCCCTTTCATAGCAAAATAAAAACAAATCTGCGACAAGTGGTGCACAGTTCGTACCCATAGGGATACCAACAATTTGTCTATAAACGGTGGTACCATACCTGATGAAATATTATCTAATAGGAAGATGAGTGCTTCACAAACTTCATAGCAAGTCCACATAGTATAATTGTCTAAACTGCCTTTAGTAAAAAACGCTTTAATATTATTACATGCCAAAAATGTAGTATTTTCTCTAGCGAATGTTTTTCCAATAAGAGATATTAGCTTGTCTTTAATGAGATGATGTGGTAAGGTTGTATATAGTGTAGAGAAATCATAAGTACTTATTGATGAAACTTGACCTTTATTGAAAATTTTATCAAGAACGTCTCCTGAATTTTTTATAGACCAAAACAAATTAATCCTAGAGTTTTCATAAGTTTTATCACACTATAGTTTAACGTGATCTTTAACGACAGTAAGACAAGAAGTTAAATGTTTGGAGATGTTTGTTGTGGTGCAGGCACTAGAATTAGAAATAAAGCGAGCCTTATACGGATTTTTATGTAATTTAGGAATCCAGTAAATGGTAGGCAGTTTATTTTGCTTATCGTTTACACCAGCATTGAAAGTAGTGCACCGAGTGATATGTGCGGAAACAACATCATCCTCAGTAGAATTAACTGGAGTATACGAATTGGTGCTGCCGAGTTCCAGAGATAAAACATTGACGTAATGTAGGCGTCAAACAATAATTACATTATAAGCTGCTTTATCTGCAGGAACTAAAACATATTATGAAATTCCTGAATTCCCGATTTTAAATTACGAAAGGAAAACCTAGGTCTCGGAGGTAGTAAAGAGGGGTTGGCATTATAAAAGTTAAAACGTGTATTTATACTTTTAAGAATTGACTTTTTCCAAGTAGAAAGCGAGTTTGGGTCCGCACGTTCTCTACACCATGTTATACTAAGATCTTTAATGGAGTGGGCGATCTGGGCACGACAGGCATTACAATCAATAGTTGAAGGTTATCTATATTTAGGACCTTTCGAAAACAAATGCCGAATACGTTTATCAACAATATCAAATTTACCAGTGATGACATGACCTGCTGGAGCATAGCAAAATTTTGATGTGTTGCATTCACATTCCTTAGGAGTATTATGTACTATATGAAGGTCAGAAACTATTTTGTTTTAGTTGAAATTAATATTTCTAATAGGCTTTTTATACTTATAACAAATTACAGGACTTTCGGAATTTTTGAAATATTTAGGAATAGAATCAACTACATGAGTATCCCGAAAAATACTAGGCATGTCAATGAAATCAATACCTTTATTAATATATAGTAGTTTTAGAAAATGGCTGACGTGATCAGACTCCTTGTCAATATGGGGTCGGAGAACATGTTGTGTGTAGCTTTGATCTATGGCAGCAGTGTTATATAAGGGATCTGTACCAATGAAAATTTTGTCGGCTTCATCGTCGATCAACTTTAGTGAAGAAATAGATAAAGAGGTAAGCCGTGAAAGCATAAAGTGCTTTCCAGACTGTTTAAAAATAGTACGTAAATCAGCGACAGAAATAATTAAACGCGATTTACGTTTGATGTTACCATTACGCCTAAGACCAGGAGACCTAGATTTACGCTTTCGAATAGAAAATATGTCAATATTAGGATCTTTAGAAATATTTCCTTCTTGATAAATATTGTTATTAAGGCCGAGTGGATAAGGTGTCTGTAAGTTTTTCATCCACTTAAGTTCTACAATATGTCTAGCTTTTATTTTGAATCTTTTATTAGCATCATTATCAAAAAATATATATTCAACCGGTTGAACAGTTAATTAAAATTATGACCTGAATGACGAAAGTGTTGGAACAAGTAATTATTTAACTTTTTAGGATAATACGTGTTCACATAATATCACGGCTCATGTCCAACTGGCTTTAAAGGAAAACATTTGGGGCAACCAATTTATTGAGTTACACTCATTATTACTAAAACATACAAAATGTAAATAGACAAAAAATTCAAATTGTTAATGTTAATTATTTCACAAAAATATTCTTCAAGTAGAGAAATGGAAAAAATCGAATTTTGGTGGAATGCATTCGTCATATATATGAGCATAACCCTAATGGTCCATGTCAAAGAAACACGAAACTTGATGCAGTATTTCAGTAAAATACGATTGGCGGCATCACGTAACACGGGATGGGTGTCATATGACATGGCAATTTCGCCTAAAAAAATCCATTAAATCCCGTCTGAAATAGGAGGAGAGTGATCCAGATATACTTTCTATGAAACCAATACCCACGCAGCCGACATACAATGCCCCTTCAAATAAGTGTTCACGTTCAACAATAAAGGTTTTTGCAACAACACCTCATTTCCTCATATTTGCATGAAATACCAAGGAACACACACTGCGATATACTGCCATAACGGTACTACCAATGCTACTAATTACCAGTCTACGCCATATTGTCGCTTTCCGTCACCGAGAAATTATTTCAGACCTATATGGTCACCTGTTCCTTTCTGGCCTGGACAACAACGACTAGCACCCAGGGCTCCCAATATGCAATGAACGCAGGTAGGTTTTATGGGAGCTAGGTAAAACTCCCATTGACCTCTTAAATTTCGAAAACAGTCTCTCACTCTAACCTAACAAAGTTGACGCTGAATTTCTACTTGACGGTTTTAAACATGGTTTCAAACTGCAATATAGTGGTCCTCGCACATCTATATTTACTAACAATTTAGTTTCTACCAGAAAATATCACCCATAATTGGATGAAATACTATATACGGATATGCTACAAGGTAGAATTATTGGTCCCTTCCCTGTTACCCCACTATCATATCTTAGAATTAATCCTGTAGGCCTAGTGCCAAAGAACACTGGCGGATGGAGATAAATCCTTCACTTGTCATACCCAGTAGGCAACGGAATACAGTCATGTGCAATATTCACAGTCTGATAATGACGTCCGAATAATCCAAGGCTTAGGCGATACTGCATTGATGGCCAAATCTGATATTTCCTTAGCGTTTAACCTTTGCCCTATCTGGCCGAGCGACTTTGAGCTACTTTGTGTTAAAACGGAGGCAGGTTATTGGATTCAAAAATACCAAATGGGAGCTTCATATTTATGTTTTATATCTGAGTAGTTCTCAACCTTTTTACAATGGTTGATTTGCAAGGATTCCGGATCTAATAGTGTCGACCATATGCTTGATGATTTATTCATGGCTGAAAAGCATACAAAGGTTGCTTTATCGTCCTACGCAAATTTGAAATCATGTGTAGGAGGCTTGGCGTGCCTTTAAGTGTGGATAAGTGTGTTGGACTTGTTACATGCATTTCCTATCTGGGTTTAGAAATATATTTAATAAGAAAAGAGGTAAGAATACCTATGGAAAAATTACTAAAGCAGCTCAAATGTTAAAATAACTTATCAGCGGCAACTAAAAGAGCTGCAATCTATTGTTGGACTATTAAATTTCATCGCAAAAGCAATTCCGACTGATAGAGAATTTAATCGCAGATTTTATGATGCAATGACACGTGCTAATAACCACATCATTTCATAACGAGGGTATGCGGGAAGATGCCAATGTTTGGCTAACACATTGGCTAACATTTCGTCGAAGGTTAAAGTGGGGTTAATATTTTTAACGACAAAGATTGGGTTATGGATGAAGCTCTAGAACTATATACAGATTCGGAAATATAGATCTAGGCTGTGGAGTATATTACAAAGGGTCATAGTACGTTTTCAAATGGCCCACATCTTGGTGTCAAGAGTTATTCAAAGATATCACTTACCTGGAGTTTGTTCCTATTAGAATAGCCTTCTCCATATGGGGTGAGCAAATGATCAACAGACAAATAGTTATCAGATCCGATAGCATGGCCCGTGTAGAGATAATCAACAAGAAATCCCTAAAAAAAAGAAGGATTATGTCTTTAGTGCGGCACATGATGCTTACAATTCTGTTCAATAACATTCAGATTAAAGCTAAACATGTAATGGGGCATGACAACGTGATATGTGATGCTATCAGTCGATTTCAGTGGCAGAGATTGGGACATCTGTTACCGGGCCACGCTTCCAAATACCCATGCAAAGTTCCAGAAGCGTTTCACAAACTATTCAGCAGAAATAGATTGTCTCATCCAGGCCTCTTTGGAAAATACACGCAAGAATTACCAAGCTGGCATCAACTCGTTTGATAGCTTTCGTAAGGATATGAAGTTAACCCTTTCCTGGCCTCCTCCATTGCATGTCATAACAGAGTATATTACATTCATGTCATTGAGGCAGTATTCTCATTTCACAGTTAGCTGTCACATTTCTGCAATCAACTATGTCAACAAATAAAATGACTTTCCAGATCATACTAAGCAGTTCATGGTCAAAAGCATGCTTGCGTAGTTGCAAGAAAAGCAATGATAATAGGCAACCCATCACTCATTCAGTTTTGGCAAAATTGATACAGGCCTTATATTTAGTTTGCAGGTCTCAGTATGAAAGTATGTTGTTTGCACGAGCCTTTTTCTCTTGCTTATGTAGCACTATTGAGAGTAGGTGAGTTTGCATTACCCAATAAGAACGCTAAAAGACCTTTCTTAAGTGTTGACGATGTAATATTAGGCACAGAGAGCATTATACTTTACTTTAAAGCATCAAAAACTGATCAGCGACATGTAGGTACCTCATTAGACATTTCAATATCTGGGGAAAACCAAATTTGTTACGACCATTTGCAATTGTTTATGAAACATAGAACACAAACTCGTGGGTCTCTGTTTTGTCACTTTGATGAAAGCCCACTTACAACATTCCAATTTAATGCTGTTTTAAAGAAGTCTCCGATTGGCAGGTTTTAGCAAATAAAGCTTGAAGTCCCACTAATTCAGAATTGGCGGGGCCACTTCTATATTTAAAAAAGGCGATTCAATTGACAATATTAAGTATCGAGGCCGTTGGCGATCCAATTCGTACAAAGCATACATTCGTTAAGTTACCGTTGCTGTAATAGTATACACTTAACTAAAAAAAAAGAAAAAAATATATATCAGAAATTCAGCGACCAGTTTTCATACTAAGAATGAGTTAGAGATGTTGCCCATACTGAAGGGTATTTATGCCTTTAGTGCAAATTAAGTGTGATAATGATATAATGATAAAGATAATGAAAAAAGGAAGAGAGAAAATAAAAAGAAAAGATAACACAGCACTAGAGATCCGTTATCGGACTCTAGTGCAAAGTGTGATAACGATATAATGATAATGTTATAATGATAATGATAATGAAAAGTGAAGAGAGGAAAAGAAAAGAAAGGAAAAGAGGATCAGCCAATTGGTCTAATGAATCGACCCGGCGATCCGAATTGAGACGAAGCAAATTTTTACACAGCACTAGAGATCCGTTACCAGCCCCTAGCGCAAGGTGTGATAATGATATGATAATGTTATGCAAAGTGTATGTATTTGAGTCATATTGGACAATGTACAGGTAATATGTACCGATGGAACTAGAGTTAAATAATATGCATGTACAAGACGGGCACACGTTCAAACATTACTCAAGTCAATTTAGGTCCACACTCCAAGCTCAAAGTCTGGATGATAGGATCATCAATTATAAGGGAGGATGTAACCCCCCTCCCCCCTGAGTACTGAATACTCCTTAATTTGAGGTCTGAGTACTGAATACTCCTTATTTTAGAGACCGAGTACTGAATACTATTTAGCACAAATTACATCATAGTTCTTTTAGAAAAAAAATTCATAGATCTAGGTGCATTTTCTTCTAGTCTTTTTACACAACATCATCATTTTCTGCTATCATACATATACAAGATTAAATATCTAAAAAAAAAAAAAGGATCCAAAAGGCTTATAACATTATTACTAATAAAATGACGAATTAAACATTATGAAATTGTATATGTGTTATTTTTGTCTTTTTTCTTCTATTATATTATATTTCCTGTATAGATGTGTACATATAGTTTATAGTACAGTACGGTGTTATACCCTCGATATGTTACTTACATATTAAAATAAAAAATATTAAGAAAAAATAAAAATAAAGATAAGATAATTATTGATTGCAAACTAATCATGTTATAAAAACTGTCAAACACGTATATGTTAAAGCACATGTTCTTGAAATCCCGGAACGTTAATGCTTAATTACAAAGCCGCTTAATATTGTTTTATGCCCCTATAGGAGGTATATAGTAATCGCACTGTCCGTCCGTCCGTCCTGTCGGAAATAATGTCTCAGCTATTACTTGGAAAGTACTGAAAGGAGTTGCGTCAAACTTCACACAACTGTTCATCACATTGAGAAGGTGTGTCGCGCGCAAGAATCATGTTCGTGTCTCAAAGGTCAAGGTCACACTTGGAGGTCAAATGTAATCAAATCGTAAAACATTCATGTCTCAGCCATTATTTGGACACTACTGAAGTGAGTTGTGTCAAACTTCACAGACATGTTCATCACAATGAGAAGGTGTGTCGCGTGCAAAAATCATGTCGGTGTCTCAACGGTCAATGTCACAGTTGGAGGTCTAAGTTCAACAAATCTTAAAAGAAATCATGTCTCAGTCATTACTTGGAAACTACTGAAGGGAGTTGCTTCAAACTTCACACAAATGTTCATCAAATTGAGAAGGTGTGTCGCATGCAAGAATCATGTCAGTGCCTCCAAGGTCATGTCAGCCATTAATTAGTCCAAATCTACTGAAGGAAATTAATGCGTCAAACTTCACACAAATGTTCATTACAATGAGAAGGTGTGTCTCGTGCAAGAATCATGTCAGTGCCTCAAAGGTCAAGGTCACAGTTAGGCAGATGGTTTGCAGTAGGTGGCATCCGTGTCTCGTGGACACATTTATTGTTTATTACATAAATTCTTCTCTATGTTTGTTAGATTGTTAGTATAACTACTCACAAAAAATAAATAATGCTTGTTTAATTTCATTCAAAATACATATGGCAAACATGTGTGATCCAACTTGGATATAAAATTTAAATAAAGAATCAGGTTCAACTAAGATATAAATTTAAATAAAGAATCAGGTTCCGGAAACTACCGAAGCATTGTGATGTTGTGATTATAGCGTCTGCCTTGCATTCGGGAGGTCGTGGGTTCGAGTCCCCTGACCGCGTCATACCAAAGACTTTAAAAATGGAGTAGTCACTTGTAACCCTTGCATGACAAGCAAATAATGGGTAGTGCTACGACTGATTGACCAGTGTCAGAATAATGTGACTGGGTGGGTGGGGGTATCATGTCTACTACGGCATGGTATTCCAGTGTGGCAGCACTATAAAGAAACCATTGAGTTCGCTGCTTAAAGTAGACATATCATCACATCACACAACAACACACAGATAAAAGTCCAGACATTGTGCCTATAATCGTCGGGTAGGACGCGTGTCGTAGGTGGAGGGACTATAATCCTTAGAAATACACACACACACGGTTCCGGTAACTAAATGTTAAATAACAAAGTTATAAAAAATATATGTACATATTTTTTTTTTTTTTAAATATAACCCTTACCCTAACGTCTGCGCTTATATAAATCAATTTTAGTAAAAAAAAAGTGTGTTCGTTATTGAGAATTTAATAGAAGAATAAGAACGCTCACAGTCATTTAACCAAATTTTTTGTCTATTTTTAGGCGGTACCGGGAAGTCATTTTTAAAAAATACATATTTATGTCCGCTAGACCATTTTACATTAACATATATACTAATTTTAATTATAGGAACACGATAGTTTATGAGCAATAATATTATAAGTGAGACTGGTCCAAGTCATTTAGACAAAAGTCTTGTCTATTTTTAGGCGGTCCTGGAAAGTAAATCATTAATTACAGTCATTTTTTAACATAATTACATAAAAAGTTTTTTTTACCTATTTATGTCCGCAAGACCATTCTACATTAACATATACTAATTTTAATTATAGGAACACGATATTTTATGAAAAACAATATTATGAGTAAGACTGGTTCATATATGATAATCACTTTTGATAACAGGTCCCGGAAAGTTATTGCTCAATTACAAAGTTAAATTATTTTTATTTATTTTTGATTATCTTTTTGTGTGCATAGATGAATTCATTCTGCGTTGAAATAAACCAAATATAAGACAAAGTATCAACAAGTTTAAGAGTTATTGGACATACCGCACACACACACACACACACACCCTATATTTTAACTATATTTAAAATCGTCGCGACTTCTAGTAGCCACCAAACAAGGGACGTATATGTGTTCAACTGTCGAAAGCGCACTATAATGCGGGACCTAAAACACCTAAGAGCCGGGATCTGCTAGACGAATGAAGGCCCGTTTATCAAAATTAGACCTTTTTTTACATTTTATGATTTTTTTACATTCAAATGATAAATATTTGGTTTTAAAAATACATTGTGAGTACTAAATACTAAATAGTGTGTTGTGCGAGTACTGCGTACCAGACTCGTGCGTACTGAATACCGCCTAAAACACCCTGAATACTGCGTACCAAAAGGGGTGGGTGGGGTTTCAGCCTCATAAGGGATGCATTCCATCGTGTTGTTCACCGCCCAGACGGGGTTCACTTGGGTCTCCGTGCTATTAACGGGAGTATCCTATGGGAGTTTAAAGCAGGCACGAGGATGAAAATTCAAGACTTTATTACAGTTTAATGAAACACCACCCAACATTTTAATTTTACATTGCGGTGGTAATGACATAGGTTCAAAATCTAGTGTAGAGATAAAATGGGATATGAAAAAGCTGTTTAACAGTTTAATTCAGCTTATGCCTAACACATTCTTTCTTTTTTTAATTTCGATCACCAAAGTGGTGGTCCGTTTATTCTCCCCGTCATAGGTGCACGAGGGTCGGGGAGGACCATCCCTATATGCACCTTACAATATATTATGCATACAATTATAGACAATATAACAGTGAAAGAAAATCAAATATAATGTGTAGAAAAGTTATTAATTGGGGATTTTTTCTTTTTATCTATTCTTGAGGTCATGAGTGGGTGATCTGTGTTTGAGAACTTTAATGACAAAAACATTGTGATTGTTAAAATATCAATTGATAGTTGTATACCATATCTTAAATATAATTACCTTTCATTGTTAGTTCTATTTAGTTTAAAGACAATGTGTTCTTTTTAATATTTTGTAAGGGGAGATAACTTGTAAGACATTGTCTTGTTCATAATAGAACTATTACCATCTTTTGTCTGTAATGAGTATTTTTTCCATCGGATTTAGAATGAGGGAAGAGTGGCAGAGTCTGAGCAAGCTTCATAAAATAAAATTTGCAGGACGAATACCAGTTAAATATTCAAATACTCAGCTTATCTGTAGTTCTTGCATTACAAATTTATCTCCCGTTCATGACCAAGTAATAAATACAAAGTTTTTACAAATGTATTGAATAATATAAGACTATGTTTATGTACGGTTTAAAGCATATTGGCATGAGATATGTACATATTTTACTTGTATTACAATTGTATGCTAAACTGTACATCATGATGTAGATTACCAAGGGGCAATTACAAGCATCGACTTATCAAATAAAGCAATCGAAGAATGACTAGTTTTAAAACTGCAAATGCTTGTCATACCTCTTGTTACATAAACATTTGTTCCATAAGTTAAGAAAAAATTTAGAAAAAGTTTTTTGGCAGAAAAAGATGACATGCTTCATATTCGAAAGAAGACACATATCTATACAGTTGAGTAACTTGACATTTGGACAAATAAAATAGAATACGGAAGGGTAAACAGTAGATGTAGTTTATGATATTTATAGCAATTTATAGCAATTGCAATTTATAGCAATTGCTATAGTAGCAAATAGGTCTGGTCTCAGATACTACCACGCTTATCTTGGCGATATATTAACTCCAACGTTATTGCAAATAAGACCAGGAACAGAACAAACAGTTGTCTAAGTACATATCTCATTAAAAACGGAGGGGCATATATAAAATATCCAGAGATTACCGAAACACGCGCTATGTTCGCCGAAAATGATGATACACACTTATCACAATTGGGCTGTCATTATGCTAAACACATTATCAGGGGCTCTTAATTGTTTTGCTTCAACAATGTCCAATGCTTCCCCATTATGGATTGAAATGGGCCATGGCTGTGCTTTAGATTCCATGTCTTTGCGAGGATATAGTCTCCTCATTTTCATAGTAACTACTTCACTTTGGAACCTTTTTTGGCATTTGCTAGCGGGATATTATTTGCCCCCGTTTACGGAGCAATATAATCACCTGTATTTAACAGTTTGCTTAATTGGAAAGTAAAACAATTATAAATAATGTCTATTAGTATTACCATTATAAAACATGTATTAACACAGCCATGGCCATATTATGCCAAACATTTTAGATAAAAGTAAAACAAATTCCTGCTTATCGTTATTATTACTTCCTAACCTTTTCGTAAGTGTATAAATGTATATCAAAATGGACCTCGGTAAATCAGTTTTGCAGAAAGTTTTTGTGTACATTCTGAATTTCTTCCATACAAATTGTCGGTTCACATTCTTCATTGCTTACCTTTGTATAGTTCGATTTACTGACTCATGCAGGCACAACAATTCGTCATCTGTTAATAAAAGACTAAAAGAACATCTGTTTACACTCCCTCTACGGTCTCTCTTTCTGTTCGCCTTTCTCTCCGGCACAGTCTGCCATTTTTATATCCAGACTGCCTAGAGCCTGAAGCAGGTTTGATACTTGCATCGAGTTATCACTAGCCGCTTCTACATATGTTTACTCTTTCTCATCGGATATCATCCCCCAGCTTTCGAGACGACATATTCTCTATATCGATCTGAAGTTGCTTTATATCTATTCTCCTTTTCTTTCACACAAACGCCATTGACCGGAAATTAAATCTTTAAACCTAAGATGGCGGCCTCTACACTTATTTGTATATTTGCAATAAAGACATATCTCCGATATTTTTTTTTATGGCATTTTGATATTTATTTCGCCTTTTCTTATAAAGCACTTTCATTTAAAACTTTTCGTGAATAGTGAAACACTCATTTAGCAAAATGTTTGTAAAAAGAGTATGACAATGGACCTTTGGAAACGGCCGAACACGACACATACAAAATAATGCAGTCTCGGTTTGATTGAGACTGTTCATGAGCGGTAGTGAAATATGCTAGCTACCGCTCACACCCTCTAGCCCCGGGTTGAGCAGAACTCAATATTCATAAAATCAATAGTACACAATTCCCATCCCGAAGATGGCATTAATACGGCGGTGTACATGGAGTTATATGCTTCCCCATGTCGTACGGCGTAAGGTCCCAGTATCTAATAAAAGTAAATGCCCCGAAGAGCGAAATAAACATAATGGAATTTAGTTGGGAGCAGCGGTTATGAAGCCTGCGTATCACAAGTAACAGCCAAAAGACTAAATTAAAAAGCAGACAGCATATCCTATAAGTGGTTAAACAATACACAGAGCCTTTTATCGGCCGGAGTAGTGAAAGTCACGTTTTTGATTTGATTCATATTTTCTGATGTTAGTAGACGAATCGATTTGATTATGATGTTTCGAGGTAATCCTATTAATTATTATACATGTCCATCAAGTAGTTTTGCACAGTGACTTTATTGTTTTTACTGAACATGGACGCATGCATTTTTATGGTATATTTCAAAGTGTACGCACGGAATTTAGTAGATTTATGAATGTTCACATGATTTTTGTATTATATGTAATACACAGTTATGTAGTAACATGGTAATAGTGTATAATCCGACATATTTGGAAACCGAGGACAGGTATATTACATTGATTTATTTGCTTTAATGTGTGAATAATGTTAATTTGTTATTTTGCTGAAGCCATATTCAATGAGAACATATTAAAAGGTCACACGGCAATATTGAATATATTTTTAAAACTCGCGGCGTCCCTTTTTTTTTCTACATTAACTGCACTTGTTCAATCATTAACACTAATTATAAGAATAGTATAAAGCAAATTGTCTTTGCATATTAATAACTGTTGATTACATTTCACCAATAATATATTCAAACCTATGGTAGAATAACGAAGAAAAGTCTAAAACTTAAAATTGTATTTAAATACATGCAAGCATATTTAAAGTCAAAATGACACTGGATTTAATAAACCGAGAGGCTAATTTTAGTGCTTGATAAAGACTTCAAGATTTTTATCCCTGTCCGTAATGTAACTAGTTCATGAACAAGTTTAGCAAGGCAATACGAAGAATAAGGGTGATTATTAGTTATCAAAGAGCGCCCGACCCAGGTCGCTAAACATGTTACATTGTAATACAATCTAAAGGAAATAACCTTTCTTTACTATAATAGCAATTATATCTATCAATATCGCTCAGAAATCACTCCAAAATAGTGAGAAATTCGTTGCACAGATTTCAAGCAGGGTGTATTTGAATATTCTAATCTATTTGTTCAAACAGGTTGGAATAGTCCAATACACCCTGCTTGAAATCAGATCATATCGGATATTTTCTATTTCAGCACATTTCTGATGTTTATTTGTTTTTGCTTAATTTTCATTGAATTTACATCCTATAACATTTCTGATATTTTTCAGCACCTTGATGGTATGTATCTATTTAAGCATATTGTTGATATTTATAGATTTACAAAAAACATATTATTGAGAGGTTTTATCATGTGTAGCCCGTTCATGTGTGTATATCACATGCCTTGCTTTTTAACATTGTTATTGGTTGTTTTAATGTCTGTTTTGGTTGAATGTGTTATATTACGGAACACCGTGTCTATTATGGCCCGAGTTCCATAATAGATCGCCGCGTTCATTGTGAAGACAATGCGCCTTCATACACAGGCGTTTGTAAAGACTTAAACATAATAAATACACAATTGTATTTATACATTGTAATAATATTATTGTTATTATTATTATTATTATTATTACTGTTATTATTATTGTTATTATTATTATTATTATAATTATTATGTATTTATTTATAATCTATACATATCAGTGACGTTGTTTTATCATCCATATGTGTAAATAGATAGGTTAACATAATTTATATAATATTTTATTTTTTGAATTGTAGAATTATTATTGTCATTATTTGCCTGTGGGTCTGTAAATGTTATAACAATTATTTTAGCATCACTGACAATGACAGCTATCTGTAACAATCAAACCTGGTTATACCAAGGTGCAATTCTACAAATAAGCAATGTATATCTTCGGGAATAAAAGAGATACAAACTGATCTCGAGCATTTGGTCTACAAATGCATAAATAATCCTCAGTGGTTAAATAAACTGAAACGCGAGCTTTGAGTTCATCCAACACTGTATAGACTGTTCGGGAGATAATGCCTGAGTCCATCCAACACTGTATAGACTGTTCGGGAGATAATGCCTCAGTCCATCCAACACTGTATAAACTGTTCGGGAGATAATGCCTGAGTCCATCCAACATTGTATAGACTGTTCGGGAGATAATGCCTGAGTCCATCCAACAGTGTATAGACTGTTCGGGAGATAATGCCTGAGTTCATCCAACACTGTATAGACTGTTCGGGAGATAATGCCTGAGTCCATCCAACACTGTATAGACTGTTCGGGAGATAATGCATGAGTCCATCAAACACTGTATAGACTGTTCAGGAGACAATACCTGTGTGGCTGTTAGGGTCTAGTAAGCAGCTGAACACAAAATGACCCAACACGGCCAACTTGTTTTTGCGTGTCATTACGTGACCCGAGTATTAGCTTCCATACCACATCCAACCCCTGCTCCAAGAAGGGAAAACGGGGTTGGCTGGGGTATGAAATAAAACCTCAATTTCGGTTTTAAAAGTTTGCTTAATGTAAAAATAAAACATTCAATAGGTTATTTTAAAGTGGTTATCGCAGTTTCCGAGTAAACCATGTTTTTAAACGCTTTTTATTATCGAAATAACCGTTATAAAATCCTTCTAATATAAGCTTTCCCATCGCTTAATGGAATTAAGGCGAAACCATGTAATGGATGTATACATTACTGCATTCTTTCAGCACATTGAAGTGACGAAGGTCAAAGGACATCAACAGTTTAAATTGAGATTTTTAAACTTTATAATAAAACATAGCTCATAGGATGGCTCTTCCAATATCTGACTGTGTATGGAATGAACTTGAGACTATTTCTAAAACAAGTTTAGTTTGAATCCATTCATAATCTTTCATTTAATAAAGTGCATCCAAAGTTATAAATATGCTCAAAATGACTACATATTTTGAATTAAGCTCCTATCTCGTATATTGGTTTAGCTCCCTGATGTTTAAAAGTGTATACGATAGATAAAATAACTAATGTAGTATATTCTTTTATAGATTTATTATCTGTAATAGTATGTTTTATGAAAACAATATTTCAAATCATAGCAATCAAAGTGCATCTAATATTTCTTCATTTTCTTTCCGTGTCCAAAACCACCGCCACCGCCACCGCCACCGCCACCGCCACCACCGTAACCGCCACCGTAACCGCCACCGTAACCACCGCCCATTCCATAACCGCCGCCGTAACCTCCACCCATTCCGTATCCGCCACCTCCACCACCGCCCATTCCATAGCCACCGCCGTAACCTCCTCCCATTCCATAGCCACCGCCTCCACCACCACCCATTCCGTAACCACCGCCTCCACCACCTCCCATTCCGTAACCGCCGCCTCCTCCACCGCCCATTCCGTGGCCCCACTTACATGGCCATTTCTTGCACTTGGGTTTCCGCATCCATCCTGTAATATTGAGTATTTTGTGTCAAATAATATAAGGGAACCCGCAACCAAAACACTCATGAACATAAGCAATAAAACCGAGTCTACTCAGTATTTATTGACATTCACACTGCTGTGTGTGGCTGTAAAACGTCGCTCGGACTACAAATTATTAGTTAACGGTATTATTGACGGTTTATATTATATATAATACATATACTTCAACGCCACATAGATTAGGCTTGATGATCCCAAAGTACCGTCCGTGTGTACGTCTGTCCATGTCTGTCAGTCTTACTACTAACGTCTTAACTCTAACTCTAACGTTTAACTATGTGCGATGACCGGACAGATTGTGGACCCTATGATAACGTCTGCCTAAAGCCTTATAGGACGGTAGCGTTTGTTGTTTGTCTTTAATCTTGTCTTGTCGTACCCTTAACGGTTTGTTCTCTTGTTGCTCTGGCTTCGGCCAGGTCATTTGGTACGTACTTGGTGGCTTTTGTTTGTTAGAAATTATGAACTGGCGGGGATATCTTTATTTACACTGTCCCGTTTATTTGGGATGACAACAGGGTAAGAGTGAGGTTTGGTACACCTTAGAAGCTGGTTTAAAACCCCAGCGGCATTTTTCGCCACTGACCGTTACAAGGCGGTTGTCCTATTGTCAATCCATATGTGTTTGTGATGTCTTATCTTGCCTTTTATTCATCTTTATATATAGTTGTTCTTTGTTTCTTTGAGCGTTTGTGGTTGACTGTCGTCCTTGAATGCTACTTTTCCTGTTCAAATTTATGTCTATTCTTACTTCTGTCTTCTGACTTCTAATTGCGTCTGTGTACGTATGGTGTGTATGAATGCATGTTTACAATGTTTACTAAACATGGGCTCACTAAAACTGTGGATCATATTATGATGTAGCGGGTTGTCTACCGGATTATGTTCTTCTAGCCGAGCAAGCCGGGAAGACGTAAATAAATGTAAAACATTTACTTTCGTTATGCTAAGCTAATTATTTAAATACAACCTTAGCATTATAGAAAGGATGAACGGGTATACTGTTGTTGTACATGTTAAACCCGGTTTGTGTGCTCGTGTTTTTTCTCTCCCAAACCCCATTCTTAATATACATATGTGCATACCAATTTAATCCGAATGAAAGTAACAAAAAATATATAAGACAAAGAGACAAGACAGTCAATCAGAACACATTATACGAAACTATTAACACACAGAGAACACGTGCAACACTAACATACGAATACTGTGCATTTCAGGGCGCGTCAAATATGAATCGAGATTTTGTTTTATTACTTGATATATGTTATCATACCTGATGTGATTAGAATTAAACAGACGCTCCTGGATCTGTTTACAATCTTGCCATAGCCGTCCGTTACA